>JANAVB010001399.1:4313341-4365841 GCA_029216955.1 Iris pallida | reverse complement strand
GGAACTGGGGTGGCGGAAGAGAGCGGATCGAAGCTGCACCTCTGCGAGGGCGGAGACGGTGGGAGTGGCGGTGGAGCAGAGGAGAGCGGGTCGGAGCTGTACAACCACGGTGACGGTGAGGGGTGGCGGCGAAGCGTAGGAGAGGGGGTGGCGACAGAACGGAGGAGAGCGGGGGCGGCCGAGCGGAGGGTGGCGGATCGGAGGAGGGTCATTCTAAGGGTGACGGATCGGAGGAGGGTCATTCTGGTTTCTGGACAAGTGGCGATAGCTTGTAATGATGGAGAACGAGGGATTTATATAGGGGGAGCGAATAGATTGGGGTGTGTTTATATAGGGTGAGCGGAGGGATTTATTTCTTTATTTGTTTATTTGTTTATTTGTTTTTTTTATTTGTTTATTTGTTTATTTGTTTATTTGTTTATTCTTTTATTTGTTTATTCTTTTAATTTTTATTCTTTTATTTCTTTATTTCTTTATTTCTTTATTTTCTTTCTTTGTTTTCTTTATTTTTTTTTTAATTTCTTTATTTCTTTATTTCTTTATTATTTATTTCTTTATTTCTTTATTTCTTTATTTCTTTATTTATTGATTATGTTTTTTTATTATTTATTTATTTATTTATTTATTTATTTATTTATTTTATTTTATTATTTATTTTATTTTTTAAAGCCTTTTCCAAAACCATATAAACCCAATCCTCTTTCTCAGCCTTTATATTCTCAAAGCTCCTTCTCAGCCTTTACTTTCTCAAGCTCTTAGCCTTTAGCTTCTCCAGTTTTTTCATTTGATCACTCAATTTTTTAATATATCTTCGCCAAATTTAGTTAGAAGATAAATTAAAAAATCAGAGTGAACAAATGGAAAACTGGAGAAGCTATAGGCTGAGAATGAGCTTGAGAAATGGCTGAGGAGGAGCTTGAGAAGCTAAAAGAGCTTGTACAAGCGGAGCCACACGCTTAGTAAAACGTTTATTAAACAAAAACTAACACCAAAGAGTCGAAAAAAAAAAAGTTCGGTACGCCTTATCAACTCCTTATACGTCCTCTTAAAGAAGCTTTCCTCTCCTTGTTCTTTTTCTCCTCCTCCTGCTCCTCCACCATCGGAAGTGGACCTCCACCACCGAAAGTGGAGGAGCCAGCTACTATCTCTGGGTTGGCGGAGCCGAGGAGAGCGTGGGTGGCGGCTGCTGGAACTGGGGTGGCGGAAGAGAGCGGATCGGAGCTGCACCACTGCGAGTGCGGAGACGGTGGGAGTGGCGGCGGAGCGGAGGAGAGCGGGTCGGAGCTGTACATCCACGGCGACGGTGGGGGGTGGCGGCAAAGCGTATGTGAGGGGTGGCGGCAGAGCGGAGGAGAGCGGAGGTGGCGGCCGAGCGGAGGGTGGCGGATCGGAGGAGGGTCATTCTAAGGGTGGCGGATCGGAGGAGGGTCATTCTGGTTTCTGGACAAGTGGCGGCAGGTAGGATTGTGATGATGGAGAACGAGGGATTTATATAGGGGAAGCGAATAGATTGGGGTTTATATAGGGGGAGCCGCGAGATTTATTTTTTATTTCTTTATTTCTTTATTTATTTATTTTTTATTTGTTTATTTTTTAATTGTTTATTTTTTATTTGTTTATTTATTTTATTTGTTTATTTGTTTATTCTTTTATTTGTTTATTCTTTTATTTGTTTATTTTCTTTATTTCTTTACTTCTTTATTTTTATTTCTTTATTTCTTTATTTCTTTATTTCATTATTTATTTATTATCTATTTATCTATTTATTTATTTATTTATTTATTATTTATTTATTTATTTATTGATTTATTGATTTATTTTTTAATGTTTTTTATTTTTTTTATTTTTTTTATTTTTTTATTTATTTATTATTATTTATTTATTTATTTTTTTAATTTTTAGTTTCTTTTTTTTTATTTGTTAAAGCCTTTACCAAAACCATATAAACCCAATCCTCTTTCGTCTTTAGATTCTCAAAGCTCCTCCTCAGCCTTTACTTTCTCAAGCTCTCAGCCTTTAGCTTCTCCAGTTTTTTCATTTGTTCACTCTGATTTTTAATAGATCTTCGCCAAATTTAGTTAGATGATATATTAAAAAATCAGAGTGAACAAATGGAAAACTGGAGAAGCTAAAGGCTGAGAATGAGCTTGAGAAGCTAAAGGCTGAGGAGGAGCTTGAGAAGCTAAAAGAGCTTGTACAAGCGAAGCCACACGCTTAGTAAAACGCTTATTAAACAAAAACTAACACCAAAGAGTCAAAAAAAAATGTTTATTTGTTAAAGGCTGAGGAGGAGTTGCACCTCTTCGAGGGCGGAGACGGTGGGGGTGGCGGCGATTGTGATGATGGAAAACGAGGGATTTATATAGGGTAGTGAATAGATTGGGGTTGGTTTATATAGGGGGAGCGGAGGGATTTATTTCTTTATTTGTTTATTTGTTTATTTGGCGGCCGAGCGGAGGGTGGCGGATCGGGAGGAGGGTCATTCTAAGGGTGGCGGATCGGATGAGGGTCATTCTGGTTTCTGGACAAGTGGCAGCAACTAGTATTGTGATGATGGAGAACGAGGGATTTATACAGGCAGCGAATAGATTGGGGTTGGTTTATATAGGGTGAGGGAGGGATTTATTTCTTTATTTCTTTATTTTTTTATTTGTTTATTTGTTTTATTATTTTTTTATTTGTTTATTTGTTTATTTTTTATTTGTTTATTTGTTTATTCTTTTATTTATTTATTTGTTTATTCTTTTATTTGTGTATTCTTTTATTTGTTTATTTTCTTTATTTCTTTATTTCTTTATTTCTGTATTTTCTTTATTTTTATTTATTCATTCATTTATTTATTTATTATTTATTTATTTATTATTTATTATTTATTATTTATTTCTTTATTTCTTTACATGAATGATAGAAGCAATATGTATCGTATTTACATGAATGATAAAAGCATACTGTAGTGCCCGTAGAGAAATAATATTGATAGCCAAATGTAAGTGGTCAGAAATATAACATCATTATGTATCGTATTTACATGAATGATAAAAGCATATCGTAGTGCCCACCAATAAGTGCAGCTTTCTGCCATCTCGAATCCGAAAGTGCCCTCCGGAATGGCATGAAAGAAGTGACACACGAAAAGAAAAAAAGATGCAAGTATAAGCATAGAAAAGGGCGATGGATCAACCTATCCAAGTATAAGCAAAGAAGAGGGCGATGGATCAACCTATCCGAAAGTGCCCTCCGCACGAGGCATTTGGTTGGCTTGTTCGATGGGATCAGAATGTTGGACCGTGACTTGTATTGGAGATCAAGAGAGTTGAGACTGATGCAATCTCTCTTAGCTGGCTAGACGGATTAAGTGTTGGAACGTGGCTCGTCGGTGGAGCTATATCCATTGGCAGATAAGCGTGATCGGAGCAGGAAGACCGTTATGCAAGGCAAGTAGAACTGTCCTCCTTCCTCCTTATTCCTGCATGCTTAATAAATAAAATAACGAGATACTATGAATTGTCCCTAAATGTCCCATATTTTAGTTGCAGAATAATAGAGATGCTTAGGCTGAGAATATTAAAATAAATAAGACATGAATATTGAACTGCTGAATGAATCACATTTGAACTGCTAATGTGACTTGATGCTTGAAATGAATTGATAACGCCCCTTTATGCTTAACTTTGCCTGAACAAGTAGAACACTTGAATAATGAGATGCCTTATGAACGATAGAATAAGAAATGAACTGGCTATGCTATCGACCCAATGAACTAAATAAAACACTAGAATCATGTACTTTCTGTATAACTGTTGTTGTTGCTTGTTTCCTTATAAGAAATGAAAGAAAGAATAATATTCCTATGAAATGAATGAAATGCTGCAGGTCTTATTAAGATGAATGAAATATTGTGTGTTTCTCTTAGAAAGGAATGATATGAGAAATGTTGCAATGATTGATGTAATGAGAAATAATGAGGCTTGGGATCGTTGAGATCACCAAATGAACAGGTGGTAATGTTGGAAAGAAGAGATAATAAAATGTTGCCTTTACTTATCTTAATATTTTATCATGCGACTTCGAATACGATCGAGTCGGACACGCATTCGCATGACCAAGGGCAAACTTGTATACAAGGTATTATTTCCTCGAACGGTACCCGCGGCGGTGGGATCGAGTCGGCCTAGAAGGGAATCAGCGTGCTTTGGTGGCATGCGGTATTGGGACCTTCATTCGGGCTCGCAACCTGGTGAAGGGCACATCCCATACCCTATGAAGTCCTGTATAGCAAAGTCCTTAAATGGTGTGCAGCACCAGTGGTCATGTAGTCAGGATGCATTTTAATGAATGTTTTGTACAGACAGAGTAAGTATATCATATTATCCTGTATTCTTATGCAGGTACGCGGAGTCGGATATCGGTAAAAAATCACTTAAATGTGATATATGCAATATTTGTATGTTGGTTGAATTGTCTGCTTAATCATGCTAAACAAGACGATGTTATGATGTTGCCTTTAAAAGATAACTCTACGACATGCTCAACATGATAAATGCAATATGTTAGAGTGTTGCCTTGCTAAAAGAATACCTATAACATGTTTGGCTAATGTTAACTCAACGACGCTTAAAAGATGCCTCTAAATGTACACTGTCAGAACTTGATAACACTATGTATGTTTTATTGTTACCTTTACCTAAGAAAGGAGATAACAAGTTTACATGCTTCACTATGATTATTGCCCATGAACTGTAAACTGATGCTAGGCCCCAAGTAAAAAGATCATTCTATTAAATGCTTGACCAGTTAGTGTTGGTTTAGGTGAGTGGGCTGGATTCTACTCGCCAGTACATAAATGATGTACTGACCCACATTTTGTGGGTAGGTGCTCGTGCTTGGGATGTTCTGCACACGAAGATTGGCTTGATTGGTCCCGCGGCATCGAAGATTGTTGGGCATATAGAAGCTCTCCTTGTACAAGATGAAGTCTTCTGTTTATAAAGGACATAATGTATGGAACATTGTTATCAGTTGTACCAGTGAGTTGTAAGCCAAGTCGGTATATCGAGTTGTAATCTAATGTATCAAAGTATCAAATGTAAGCTTTATATCATTATTCAGTTAGCTTTCAATGTAAAGTGAGATGTGTTGTAAGTATTGTACTTCAATACAAGTCTTGTACTCTTCTTCAATTATCAATAAAGAGAATAAAGTTCTATATATCTCTGTACGACTTCAAGTTATCCTTTTATCTCAGCTGCTATAAAGAACCGATGTATTTCTATTCAGTAAGAAAGATTGTCCTTATTAACTGTAATTTGTCTGCTTCTGCCGCTGCGATGTGTTCCTATTTGAAGATAATCGATTATGTACCATATTTGCCTTGTACAATTGTAATACCAGACTTGTACGGTATCACGCCCAAGCGAAGACGATCGATTCCAAGGGATAAAATATATGAATAAATGACTCTACGAATCGGGGCGTAAAAAATTGGTATCAGAGCACGACTTTATGTCCTTTGTCTCTTCTTTGATTCATTTCAAATCAAAGTTGCATC
Organism: Iris pallida; assembly: GCA_029216955.1. Classification (NCBI taxonomy): domain Eukaryota; kingdom Viridiplantae; phylum Streptophyta; class Magnoliopsida; order Asparagales; family Iridaceae; genus Iris; species Iris pallida. Next base: position 4,360,293 of record JANAVB010001399.1, on the reverse strand, counting down.
GACGATTAACCAAAGTTGCTTCTGCGATCTCTCAACATTGCTTCCGCGATTAAATCAAAGATTGCTTCTGCGATTATGCTGTTGTTGTTTTGTAATCATCCTTATGTTGTTCGTGTCTGAAAGTTTTCACTGACCCTCTTGGTTGCTCACTGGATGTTCCATACAATAAGTCTATATACATTGTGATGCTCCTGAATGAATGATTGTTATTGGTTTGGACACAAATAACCCAACAATGACTCGATGCCATAGTATGCTATATTGCGAATGCTGTTTGGAATGTGGGAATAAAGAAAAGTAGCTATGTATATTGTAACAAGTTGAGAATTGCATGTGATGTTGGGAAAGGAATTGTGAATGGGGTAATTGATGAATGAGTTCAACGTAACTAGTGAGTTGACTCATGTGTACTGGGTAGTGCCGAGACTTAGCTGGGAGTCATATATTATTGTTTGATGACTCGAGTGCCCCTTGACGGTGATGTTATGCTGAGAAGCGAGATTTCTAGAAATTGTAACGGGTGGCTTGCTTAGAAATTGTTTAGTCGAGTGATGACTCAGACTAGTAAGACAGTTAGTATGGTTTGGGTAAATGGATTTGGCTAGAGATTGTTGTGGCTTAGAACATCTGAATATTAACATCGATTGGTTGGATGCAAATCATATGTGGCTAATACAAAGTTGGTTGCTAAGCTGAAAGTTTTAGAAATATTGTCGGTGAACCAAAGGAATATTAGAGATCTGTGCCTTGACCCTAAGGTGTAATAGATGTTAATCCATTTTGATCACCAAAGGATAGTCGTTGCATATGTGCATGTATGCTGAGGAATTGAATTGTTCTAGAAAAGTAACAAGTAGCAACCCTGAATATTTTTGTTGAAATAGAGGATAGTTAATTGATACATGAATCGTCGGATTGAATGGAATGAACTACTCGACCCTTGCGGTATGAGATTTTAAGAATGTCCATAAGAGATTTTGATGGCTGAGAAATGAATGATATTTAGAATCACGAAATGTGTTGGATAGTGTCGGCAGATGGTGTGATGTATAGATGGCTGTCGGTTGGGATATAGATTGTTGGCTTATAACTTAGTAATGTTACTTCGTCATACTGACCGAATAGTATGATTCTATAGTCATGTTAAGACTATCAGAATCGATGACCCTTGAATAGTTAGCCTTGGCTTATGGGTTCGTGTGGGTACAAAGGAATTGGAATAGAAATTGGATCATTTGGACATTTTACTTGATGGATTATTAGAGCGATGAGAATCGTATGTCGGGTCAGGATTTGACCGTAACATTGCTAGGTCGATCTTAGTCGATCGTTGGGTAAGTCTAGAATGAGCCTCTGTAGAAATTATATCCTTAAGGAAGACCCTGGATAGATAGACTTGACCCTAGCAACCAGTTGATGACTACCAATTATTGGCATAGCTGACAATGGCGATTAGTTGTTCAAACTGAGTTGAATCCCATAGGTTTGGGTAGAGCTGCCTCGAACTGTCGATTGCCTGTTGGCCTGAGAATAAGAAATTTTTATGATCCCTAGTAGCTGTCCACTCTTGGGGAGTCACCTGAATGATTAGGTTTAGCTGTCGGTATAGCTAACCATAGAGAATTGACCGAATAATAGGGTGACCATTGGCGACCGTAGGATAACCTTTTGGTATTGAACGAGAGATGATGATGAGTATGACCTAAGAATGATATGTTGTAAGTATATGCTTCAATATGAACCTTAGAGATGTTTGACCCTTGAGGATTATGTGTCGGCCTATAGCGGAAAATAGAATATATATGCCAAATGTAACAGAATAAAAACATGCAGAAAAAGAGACAAGTAAACATGTAACAACTATGAACTATCGTACGATCAATAAGGAATCGATATACCTAACACCATAGAATGCTCCTGGTAGGAACAATCTCAATGCCGTGGCCATGGAACACTCCCGATCTTGAGACGGAATAACAACTCTCTAATACCGTAATGCCATGGGACACTCCCGGTCCTAGAGATAAAATAACAAATATCTAATATTACAATGCCATGGGATGTTTCCATTCCTAGAGATAACATAGGCCAATGTCTAGCAATTGATCTCAACTACAGGTCAAGTTAAGTTAAACTCAAGGAAACGACAATTCACATAAAATGAAAACCAATAGCCAAGCAAACTATATCCCGACAAGTAGAAAATAAGGTGACAAATAAACATATAAAGCAAGTAATGGAAACATGTTGTCACGTCCTGATCCCGCAGGATCGTTTGTCTTCGTTTTGATCTCTGCGAAACCGTTCATCCTCATTTGGGCGTGATGTCGTGCAAGCCTAAGTTGCGCTTGCACAAGGCCAAGACATGTACAATAACAAGATAGATAAGGTAGATAAAAATGCACCAGAGCATAAGTACAGAAATTGACGCAATGAACATTTTTGTATAATACAAATTGAACACATTGATAACATAAACACATTCTCTTTATTGATATCTTTTGAACTTGTAGAGATGGAAATAATAGGATGATTTTATTAATGATTAGAGACTACATATATATAGGAGAGGCTAGCCCCTCTCCTATTATTCTAAGCAATATGGGACTAAAGCCATTAACTAATAACTCTAATATAACACTTAACACCCTCCCTCAAGCTGGATCATAGACGTCAATCATGCCCAGCTTGTTACATAAAAATTGAACCCGAGGACCCAAAAGAGGCTTTATAAAGATATCAGCTATCTGGTCGCCGGTCCTCACATGTTGAAATTTTATCACTCCCTTTGTATACTCATTACGAACAAAGTGGATATCAATTTCAATATGCTTCATCCGTTCATGAAATACTGGATTGGTGGCAATATGAATAGCAGATTGGTTATCACACCATAGATCTGCCACTTGAGATCCTGCATCTTCTTCCTGTTATTGTAAGAGATACTTCATATATAATACCTCTGATGTGCCATGAGCAATAGCTCGATATTCTGCTTCTGAGCTTGAGCGTGCTATCACACTTTATTTTCTACTCTTCCATGATACTAGATTTTCGCCAATAAATACTGAGTAGCCAGATGTAGATCGTCTATTTATCAGACTTGCTCCCAGTCAGCATCAGTAAAATACTCAGTACGAGTGTGTCCATTATTCTCTATCCGAATTTCTTTTCCTGGATTCTTAAACTAGATAACACAAGATTCTGAGAACTGCATGCCAGTATGGAACTCTTGGAGAAGCCATAAATCTACTTGTAATACTTACTGCAAAAGAAATATCTGGACGAGTCATGACTGCCAAGTAGTTGAGTTTTTCAACTACTCGACGATATTGTTCTGGGTTGGTCATCATAGCCCCTTCGTCTCGAAGTAACTTTGCCCCTGGATCCATAGGTGAGGTTGCTCCCTTGGCTTGCATCATGCCTGCATCATTTAGTATGTCCAGCATATACTTTCTTTTGGATATTACAATATCCTGCTTACTCCGTGTGACCTCAATACCCAAGAAATAGTTCAATGATCCCATATCCTTGGTTTGAAATTGTTCTTCCATAAACTTCTTGAGGATTTTAATACCCTGACTGTCGTCTCCTATGATTACAATGTCATCAACATAGACACTAAGTAATATCCTTCCAACTGATGTCTGTCGGTAGAATACGGAATGATCCTTCTTTGATTGACATAATCCAAACTGAGTAACCACATGTATAAATCGACCAAACCATGTATAGGGTGATTGTTTCAGACCATAGAGGGCCTTCCTCAAATGACACACTTTACCCTCCATTGCAACGAGCCCGGGAGGTTGCATCACATATACCTCTTCATCAAGATCCCCGTGGAGGAAAGCATTCTTGATATCTAGTTGAAGCAACTTCCATTCATAGCGAACGACCAAGTCCATGAGGACACAAACATACGTTATTTTAGCAAGAAGAGAGAAGGTCTCGAAGCAATCATCACCATAGGTTTGAGAGTGTCATTTGGCCACCAAACGAGCCTTCAGGCGATCAAGAGAGTCATCTAGTTTCACCTTGATTGTGAATACCCATTTGCAACATACTGCCTGTTTACTAGTGGGTAAATCGACCAATTCCCAAGTATGGTTTTTTATGAGAGCTTTTATTTCCTCGTTCATAGCAGTATGCCAACTAGGATGTCTGAGACCCTCCTCAACAGTCTTGGGAATCTGAATTCTATCAATAGTAGCCACCAGAGATTGAGTGTGACTTTTAAGTCCTTTGTAGCTATCAAAATACAAGAGATGATCACGACAAGCATGACAAGGACATTCTGGAGGCGGAACCGTCGGAGCTTCTGGCGGAACTGGTGGAGCTGCTGGCGGAACTAGTGGAGCTGCTGGTGGAACAAGTGGAGGTAACTCATTGGAGCCGAAGCCGCTGGTGGAACCAGAGGAGGATGATTCTGTGGGCGATGTCGGTACTGACTGAATCTGTGTATGCAGACCATCGGCCTGGGAAACTGGCTCGGTAAGGGAGGGCACCCGTACGGGAGGCTGTTGTGTTTGATCAGTAAATAACAAAAAATCCTCTTCTGGATAGACTAGGGGAGCCAGACCCGTTGATTGTGGGAGTGGACGAAATTCAGTTTCTACAAAGGTAATATCCCGAGTGAAAAATATCTCTTCAAGACAAGGGAATAACACCGATACCCTTTTTGACCTTTAGGATACCCAAGAAAAATACATTGTATTGCCTTAGGATCTAATTTAGAAAGAGTTGGTCGGGTATCCCGAATGTAGCATAAGCAACCAAAGATTCTGAGAGGTAGAGGAAATCGCTCTCGTCCGGGAAAAAGCCGAGGGAAGGGAGTGCTACCATTGAAAACTGATAATGGCATACGGTTAATAAGATAACAAGTAGTAGGAACCGCATTCGACCAAAATCTTTTGGGAGTACGTGCTTGAAACATAAGAGCACGTGTTGTTTCTAAGAGATGGCGATTCTTGCACTCGGATACACTATTTTTTTGTGGTGTGTACATACAAGAAGTTTGGTGGATGATGCCATTGCAGGCTAAATGTCTATCGAGATCACGAGATAAATACTCACGACTATTATCACTCTGAAAAAATTTGATTGGAATACCAAATTGTGTTTTTATTTCTGCATGAAAGTTGTACCAAATGTTAAACAATTCAGAATAATTTTTCATCAGATAAATAAAAGTGACCCGTTAGTAATCATCAACAAAGTAACAAAGTACTTAAAATCCATTACTGATTCAATTGGACAAGGTCCCCATACATCAGAATACACCAACTCAAAATGAACGAAAGCAATTTTATTTTGGCTTGTCACAACCCGCACCCAGTGTAAGGATACGAGACCGTAGCTACATCCAGCCTACGCCGCAGTATCGACGGTAGAACGATGTCCTAGGTCTCAAATATCTAACACAGTATAAATGTACCTAAACAGAATATACTCTCAAATCGGAAGACATCTCAGAAGATACAACTCAATTACAATTCTAAAAATCAGCACGATAAGATAGATATGAAATCCATAAAGTGAGATACAACTGGAAATGAAATAAGTTTAAGTTTTATCAACACTACAATAGAATATCTGAATAAATACAACTCAAGACAACTAAAATAAGTTAGATAAAATCCTAGCAGTCTAGCCTAGGAAATATGATAGTCTCCTCAGTGCAAACTGGATCCTCCTGAGGGTCCAAGTCGTAATTGTCATCTACGTCAGCTCCATAGTAGGTAGTACAGAAGTCCTCCAGGTTCTCTGTAATATTTTTTGTCAACGGGCCTAGTCAGGATATGAACGAATACATAACTCTGAAAGCAGTTCCATACAATGGTAGGAAATATAGAGCAGGCAATAGAATAAAATATATGAAACGTTGTAAAGAGATGTACATGAACAGTAAAAATAGACAAATCTGAGTACGTGAAAGATGTATAGAAAATAAGAACTGTAAGTAAATATAAGTGTTTTAGAGCACAAGATGGTTATGTAATCGGTTTAGGTTTGCACATGATTATTCTAAGGTAAGTCTATTATACGTGAGGGTATAACAGACATGTACATGATTACACTACTTGGAAATTAATCATATAACCACTTCTACTCTCCCGTTCCAATCAATACACAAGGATCTGTTCAAGTTATGTTACGTACATAAATGTTGGTTATACATGAAGCATATGTGAACATGAGAGTACATGAGAGCACATGAGTGTACATCGATAAATACGAGTACAAGGAGTACGTGATGTATGTGAAAAGCACATGCCATGAAGTACCCGATGCACCCAATAAGGGGATAACATCTCATGAAAAGATACATATAGTACTAATCCATGTGAACAATATGTCAGCATCAAGTAGAGTAGTCTAGAGTAGGCAATATCAGTACTATCATGAATAAAAACTAACAGAATATGTACTCGCCTGGTATCCCGAGCAACCGATGTGTACAGATGTCCAAACTGGAGTAATTGAGTCCTATTTAGAGCAGTACAAATTATAATGTGTTCAATAAGAAATAATTAAAGTTTACAATACAATCTACATGATTCTAGGTCAAAGTTAATTCTAGGTCAACTTTAGTGAACCTTTAGTCAAATTAGGTCAACATCTAAGGCTAACTTGGTCAATTGTTTAGGGTTTGATAAAACTCTAGTCAAGAAGGTCACATAGGCCTATTGGGTCAACATCTAGGTCATTCTATAGGCTATCTCATAATTAGCTATAAGCTAGTATACACTGGGATACCTAGGATACCACACACTATTACATATATATATATATATATATATATATATATATATATATATATATATATATATACTTGCTGCTCCGAACGTCAGACTGAGACGATTGACCACATCTTCCGCCAAGGGAACCTATCTGGCCATATCTGGAGGAGCCTCAATCGGCTCTGCAGTATCGAGCCAAGCGACGAATGCTTCCACGATCTTGCGGCCTCCTGGACATATGCTTCCCATGGTCACCAGATCGTCACAGCGGCCGCTACGTGGGTGATTTGGAAGAATCGCAACAAAGCGATTTACGAAGGCCACCAATACACCGCAGACCAACTTTTGCGGGAAGTTTTCCGCCAATGTCGTAAACGGAGCACCTTATGCCCCCACTGTTCGAGAGATTTCTAGTCTGACTTCCTACCCTAGCCCTGTTGCTTCGGTTGTTTTGTCCGCCTTTCGATTTATGGTATACTTGTATAGGCTTTATCATTTTGCGCCTTGTACTTGCTCCAGCTTCATCTTTTTCGAGCCTGGTTTAATAAAATAGAGGGGTTAAAATATATATATATATATATATATATATATATATATATATATATATATATAAGTGCTTGGTTATGTGGTTATATATAGATGTATGCCTTATAGGTTGATAAGTGTATATATCAACCTATAAGGCATACATCTATATATAAACACATAACCAAGTACTTATATATATATATATATATATATATATATATATATATATATCTATATATATATATATATATATATATATATATATACTTAAGGGAAACTCTTATAACCCAAGCATTATACATCAATCTTAAACATCATGTACATAGGCTCTCACCCAAAATCTGGACTGAACAAGGATAAATGGAAAAACAATAGATGAAAGAAGGTTACAGGATCCAGGTAATAGGGAATATGTAATAGTGCAATGGTTTAAGTTAGTTATGTACTGAAATTACAGCGAATAAATTCATATCTGAGTTCAAGGTTCATTACCTGAACTTGATTCTCAGGTCTTAACTTCATTAGTGCAGGATATGCCGTTACCTCCCTATTAACTTGACTGACTCAAAGGGTTAACTCTGAGGTATGCAGATAAATGCAATATGAGTGTTTGCAGTGTACAGCACATCAAGAGTGGTAATATATGTAAGAGGAAAATGTATTAAGTGATACAGGGCTATGTGAAGTGCAGGTAAGATGATGTCCAGGTATGCTCAGATTGTAGTATTACTGTGGGCTAATGCTACATGCAGGGCAGTGAAGGGGTACTTGTTTGTCATTGATTATCTAAGAACAGAACTGTAAGCCCCGTGAATTTCAGGGCTGTTTTAAATTTTTTTCCTAAATGAATTATTATCGATAAATATTTTATTTATTTAATTGTTTAGATTATTAATGTACCTTCCCGTGACTTTGACTTCTGGAGCGTCAGGGATGCCAATCTCTGTAAACTCTCTTCATAGATTTTGGAGTAGACAAGATTATCTTCATTTTGATATATCCTGTCCCACTTGAATTCGTTCCCTTGTGCTCTTTTTGTATCGCGTAAGTTCGGGTCAACTTAGACCGATTAATCGTTGAATATTATTCCCATTTTTATTTTTGATCATCGTTTGCACGTTACCGTTGCTTTTAATTTAGGAGCACCAGATCAGCCATTTTCTCGAAACCAACTTCTCATAAATGATCTACTCGAGACGCTCTTCACCCATGACCTTTGTGTCCCACTCAGACACTTCATTTTGTGCTTTATTTTCTTCGTACAACTTCCGGGTCAATTTAGGCCGATTAATTATCTACCGTGAAATCCGATTTAATTTCCGATTTAATTTCGGGACCCGACATCGATCCAGCCTGTCAACCCGAAGTATGGACATGGCCCATATGAAGCCTACTACCCATATGACGCTTGTGTCCCATTTATTGGAGTCCCCGCATATTATTTATTTTCCCGTGATCATAAATACCCATTTTAAATTTAATTATTGCACCCGGTCCGATTTCGACCCGACCCGGCTCGACCGAACCCGAACCCAAGCTCCATGTTGCCCTTTCATGACTGCCCAAATACCTTACATAATTTTACTATTTTTTTTCTATTTTGAAAATATCTCTTCCTCTCTCTATTGTTACAAATACCTCATTTTTATTTCTTGTATATATATATACACATATATATATATATAAATAAATCTCTCATTCTCTCTCTACCTAAATAAATATCCTACACTCTCACTCTTCTCTCCCCAATGGCAGCCGAACATCCCCCCCCTCTCTCTATACTTTTCTCTCTCTATCTCTCTTTTATATATATATATGTACCTACATATATATATATATATATATATATATATATATATATATATATATATATTACATATATAAACATATATATCTAATTCTCTCTCTCACTTTCCACCTATACCTACACTCCCTCACTCCCCATAACAGCTCACAGCCCCCCCATTTGGACCGACCTACTTTCCCTCTCTCTATTCTCACTCTCTCAAATATCTCTCTTTATTCTCACTCTCTCTCTCTCTTTCTATATTACACTAACACACACACACAAACCTCTTACTCTCTCTCCCTCTCACTCGGCTACACCGAACACCACCACTGTGAACCACAGCCGACTCCTCCTCCATGGCCGACAGCCCAGCCTCCCTCTCCTCCTCCTACTCTCCACCACTCCCACCATCATCTTCATCACCAACATCACCATTACCACCATTATCAACACCACCACCCTCACCAACACCACCATGCACCACCACCTCCACCACCCGCACAGCCACCCGAACCACTGCCCCCGTACGACCCCCGCCGTCGCGCCAGGTCGGCGACCACCACGCACACAGCAGCAGCTCCTCCGTGCGCCGCACGCGCCACCCCACGCACTGCCGCGCGCGCCATCGCGGCCGACCGCCGCCGCCAGCGACCCCCCCACCGGCGCGTGCACCCCCGGCGACTTCCCCCTGTCCACCACCGGCCTCCCCGACGTGTTGAACACACTATTCGTGCGTTTTGAACGAAATCCCGTCGACGCGCGCGATTTCAAGATTCAGAAATTGTGTTTCGGGACAGCGACTTCGCGCGTGTTTTCTGGGAGATCCGACCGTTGGATCGACGAACTCCTTGCTCCGTCGCAATCTCGGTATATCCATCTTCACTCCTGTCAATTTTTGTCCGTTAATTATGTCGTTTGATACCTCAAAACTGGCCACCAAGTTGACGTTTTAAATTGAACTGTTTTTGGACAGTTTCGTGGAGCCGACTTCGTCAGCTTGTAACTTCGCCGTCGCAGCTCCGGTTGGCGCGCTACCAGTTCCTGTGCGCAGCTGGTATAACCATCTTCCTATCTCCTTTAGTTTTCGTTTCGTTTTAAGCACGTTCGGTTAGTCGAATTCGACGCCAAAGTTGGCCGTCCGAATTCTTTAATTTGCACTTGTAAAATTCCATTTTTGAACCCGGGACTCCGGATTCAATTTTTGACACCACCAGTAGACTCGTGGCGTCGTTTTGGCATGTTTTCATATAAAATTTGCTTGATTTGGAGAACGTTGGCCCTGGCACGCATTTTGGTGCAAAGTGGGTCCCACTTTTCGAGTCAACGGGTCACTTTGAGATCGGCTCATCGGAATTCAATTTCGGATATACCGTTGAGTTCGTATCATCATTCTGGACTCGTTGACATGTAATTTGCTGAGTTTTGAAGACGTTTGCTCCGACACGCATTTCGGTGCAAACCGGATACCAAGTGTCGCGTCAACGTATCATTTTGAGATCGGCACATCGGAATCCTATTTCGGATATACCGTTGGGTTCGTATCATCATTCTGGATTCATGGATGTATAATTTGCTAGGTTTTGTAGACTTCTATCCCGACACGCTTTTCGGTGCAAAGTGTGTCCAACGGCGGACATCATTTTGATCCGAAATTACCGTTTTGCCCTTGTGTCCAAATTGGACTTATGGGTAGGCTATCCTAGCAGATTTGACCGTTCTGGACACGTTGGTGATATTTATTTTATCATCCAACGACATCTGTAGATTTTGATTATGTATTATCCTTAATTTATAATTAATTATTTTTCCATAAATTGTTACTTTCTGTTTTTGGATTTTATATATATTTTAATTGCCGTAAAAATTTGAGAAAAATTGTATTTAAATACTATGTTAATTTAGCTAATTTATTATAATTTTTCCGGCATTTAATAAGTACTTTTGGTATTTTATAAAAATGGGAAAACAGAACTCATTTTCAATATATTTAAGTTTGCTGATTTTTAATAAATATTTATGAGGGTTTATAAATCCCAGGAAAATTAGTATAAATTTCTATAATTAACAAGGATTATTTTGGTACTTTATTTTATATATATTTAAGCTTTTTGTCTATCTCTAAAATTGTTGGAACTTAGTGTACAGTTTGATTTAATTATTGAGTAGTTACAACTTGCAAGTTTTACGTTGATTTGAGTTGTTATAGTATTGGACCTCATCCCGCACTAGTGTAAAGACCCTAGGAAGTTAGTTTGGATATTGTGGCACTCTACATTAGACTTTTATGCTAGATTCCCACTTGGCTAGTATCCAGTTAGGAGTCGTGTCTCACCACTAGTATATTGTTGATCATAGCTTAGAACTGAGTTTGTATATCACAATTGACAGGATACCGGACATCTATATCTTCGTACTAGTATTCTTGTTTTGCTCGAGGCAAGTACATCTACAAACCCCTTTACTGTCTTTTAATGCTAGAACATGTATTAACCGAGGTAGCAAGTTAAATCTTTACATGTTACATTAATTTAGTCCCTACCATGCTTAGGACAGTTATCATATCTTCACATGCTTCTTACTGGTTCCCCGTACATGTTTCACTATGCTTATATCTGCCCGAGTATTCACATGTTTTACTGCTCTCAGTACTTTCACCTATTTTACTGCTATCAGTACCTACCGTGCTTTATACCGATCCCAGTATCTCACACATGTTTTTACTGTTCTCGTATCTCTCACATGTTAGAATATGGGTTATGGGGAAACTGTTAGTAGCGTACGTGATCATGCCCCCCTACTCGTACGTATGTACCGAGCAAGGTCGCATTTTATATGCATACCTTGTCGTAGGCCTTTATACCAAGGCAGATTTGTGCGTATGTACATCTGTCGCCGTTTCACTTGTACGGAAGTACATTTTATTATGTGCCCCAGCACATTGTATATCTATTGACCGATCACGTACCTGCTACAGTTTTAAACATTACATATACATCTGTCTTTATGACATATGTATCCTTGCCATGATAGATTATGAGATATACCATGATTCTAGATATGCCATGTTCCCTGTGTTACTATGATATTGTGATCCCAGTTGTACCATGAGGCCATGTTTTTAGTATTTTCGGTTTTATAGACTTATCACACCATGTTTCTTGTTATACATCTCTTTCATTATATGTTCAGCACTTTAGTTGTAGAGTTTGTACTTGCTCCCGTCCTGACAGGATAACGTTGTAGGTTTACTTTTCGAGGAGGAAAATGCTATGTTACATATTATGGTACTACATTGAGGACCTGGCCTTAGCTCCAGAAGATGCCCCAGCGGGGAACCTTGCTTAGTTATTTTCTTGTGTTTTGAGACTGAGACTTTGGTATGTTCTTATATTTGGATACTGGACTTTGTCTCCAGTTAGATACTTTGGTTATGTATTATTAAGTCTGTGCTTATGTTACCTTCGCTTATAGATGCTGTGTTGTGATAAACATTTAAATATGATTTTAGAACTGTTAGTAGCTTAGATCATTTATTGTCTATTCTTAGAACAGCTTACTGCGCTTTAACCAAGCGTAGGCTGGACATGGCTCGGCCTGGCCCAACAATTTGGGTAGCGGGTCGTGACATATTTTTTTTGGCGGCCCATGCAGGTCTCGACTTAAGTTGTTTGGTTACGTTATTGTACCAAGCATGCCTGCAATTAGGATCTAGGATAACTTGATAACACTAAGATGACATTTAGAACACCTAGAGGATTTCTAGGATTGTAACATAGAAGAACTCATCACAGCATAGGACCGTTAGCTATAATTAGCCTCTTGTTTGTATTTCAGTGGGTCAATATAGACCAAGTTTGTACCCTTGGGATGACCCCTGAGGATCTCACTCTAATCTTATCTAGAAATCAGTTTTCACTTATTTCCATTTGCTCTTCTTTAAATTCGTTGTTGAATTTAATTTCTGATTTTGTTGTTAACTTTGATCTTGCATCGTGATAAATTTTATGGATTGAATTATGATATATCCTGATAAGGTAAACGTCTGCTTTAGTTATGGAGTTTAGAATTTATCGCAGCCATATTAGCTAGTATGACAAAAACATAGAGCCTGATTTCGGATATACTATCATATTCATAGAATTTAGATTTTGTCGCAGCCATACCGGTTGGCGTGGCGAGAATTCTAGATAATATGATTATAGGGTGTATACCTTAGTCTTGACTCTATCGTTTATTGCATCTAGGCTTACTGGTGTGGCAAAAATTCTGGCAACATGATTTCAGGAAGACGTATATGCTTATCAGATCATATCTCAGCTTGGTTCACTTCGTTATGACCGATTGAGCAAGAATAAATTCTTATTATCATTCTTCTCCGTCTTGATCAACTCTGATCTATCTACATCTACAACTAGAATTACAGGTTCTCTAGGACTCTCCAATAGGATTGCTTTCATGTTATCTTTTGGACATAATTATTTTTGTGTTCCATCTTTCCTATGACTTGACTAAACTCTTTTTCGTTAACCTCTTGGATAATTCTTCTCGTTATGCATTTCGTTGTCTTCGTACCATTCTTGGAGATATTCCAATAAACTTTCCTGTCTTATTTGACCTTTGACTTGTTTGGACACTGTTATGGATTGCTTGACCCAGTCTTAGACCTTGTTACCTTCTACTTGATAGATGACCGAAATAGCCAAACCTTGTTGATTGATCCTGTAGTATAACTATAAATGTATTGTGTGATTGTGATAAATACTTTTCTTCGGGATTGGTTAGATTTAGCTTACAGGACGAGTATAAGTGACTGACTGTAGTAGACTTGGAAACCATTAAGAATGATTGTATTGATAGTATGACTTGATGATAGGGTATCTAAGATGGAGAAATGAGATCGTATATTGTTGTGACTATGGATTGAGGATTAGAATCTTGTGCTTAGAATTTGAGGATTGAGCATTAAATGACTTTGATGACCAAGTGATTATGGGTTATCTATAGCTAATTACATGTGATTAGAGGGAAGATCGATACGTGGATTGATATAGAATAAACTAGAATGAGTTATCGTATTGCGTACGAGATCGGGAAGATATCAGAACGAGACAAAGCCATATGTACATTGGTAATTAATAAATCGGGAGTTTGAAATCGAGGATTTATATTTGGAGGACTTGTTGAGTAAAAAGAAGAAGGCTCTACACCAAGAATAAGAATTGAACGTATGATTTTAAGGAGAAACTGTAGGAAAAGATTGACGATAAATAATGCAAAGGGCCAGTGGATTGATAGAATATGGATACTTAGGATGAGATAAGGAAATCCAGTATTTACAATTGAGATTGAAAATATGGTTGATGATTAAGCATTTTAGGCTTATAGACATACCCAGAGAATGACCTATAGTTTAGGGTATACATAAAGGTTTCATATTAGTATGGAAGATTCTAAAGGATGTATGGCGTAGTTTATGATAGAAGGACCATTGTTGAACCTGAACCAAAATACATGTAGCGAGAACAACATGGATGATTACAAGGATAGAAGATTGAGTATCGTAGCCAGAGCAGCTACATGTTATAGTTTGACCGGTTGGATGATTTTTAATTTCGAGGACGAAATTTTTGTAAGGTGGGTAGGATGTAAGCCCCCTGAATTTTAGGGCTGTTTTAAATTTTTTTCCTAAATGAATTATTATCGATAAATATTTTATTTATTTAATTGTTTAGATTATTAATGTACCTTCCCGTGACTTTGACTTCTGGAGCGTCAGGGATGCCAATCTCTGTAAACTCTCTTCATGGATTTTGGAGTAGACAAGATTATCTTCATTTTGATATATCCTGTCCCACTTGAATTCGTTCCCTTGTGCTCTTTTTGTATCGCGCAAGTTCGGGTCAACTTAGACCGATTAATCGTTGAATATTATTCCCACTTTTATTTTTGATCATCGTTTGCACGTTACCGTTGCTTTTAATTTAGGAGCACCAGATCAGCCATTTTCTCGAAACCAACTTCTCATAAATGATCTACTCGAGACGCTCTTCACCCATGACCTTTGTGTCCCACTCAGACACTTCATTTTATGCTTTATTTTCTTCGCACAACTTCCGGGTCAATTTAGGCCGATTAATTATCTACCGTGAAACCCGATTTAATTTCCGATTTAATTTCGGGACCCGACATCGATCCAGCCTGTCAACCCGAAGTATGGACGTGGCCCATATGAAGCCTACTACCCATATGACGCTTGTGTCCCATTTATTGGAGTCCCCGCATATTATTTATTTTCCCGTGATCATAAATACCCATTTTAAATTTAATTATTGCACCCGGTCCGATTTCGACCCGACCCGGCTCGACCGAATCCGAACCCAAGCTCCACGTTGCCCTATCATGACTGCCCAAATACCTTACATAATTTTCCTATTGTTTTTCTATTTTGAAAATATCTCTTCCTCTCTCTATTGTTACAAATACCTTATTTTTATTTCTTGTATATATATATATACACATATATATATATATAAATAAATCTCTCATTCTCTCTCTACCTAAATAAATATCCTACACTCTCACTCTTCTCTCCCCAATGGCAGCCGAACATCCCCCCCCTCTCTCTATACTTTTCTCTCTCTATCTCTCTTTTATATATATATATATGTACCTACATATAAATATATATATATATATATATATATATATATATATATATATATATATATATATATATATATATATATATTACATATATAAACATATATATCTAATTCTCTCTCTCACTTTCCACCTATACCTACACTCCCTCACTCCCCATAACAGCTCACAGCCCCCCCCCCCATTTGGACCGACCTACTTTCCCTCTCTCTATTCTCACTCTCTCAAATATCTCTCTTTATTCTCACTCTCTCTCTCTCTCTTTCTATATTACACTAACACACACACACACACAAACCTCTTACTCTCTCTCCCTCTCACTCGGCTACACCGAACACCACCACTGTGAACCACAGCCGACTCCTCCTCCTCCATGGTCGACAACCCAGCCTCCCTCTCCTCCTCCTACTCTCCACCACTCCCACCATCATCTTCATCACCAACATCACCATAACCACCATTATCAACACCACCACCCTCACCAACACCACCATGCACCACCACCTCCACCACCCGCATAGCCACCCGAACCACTGCCCCCGCACGACCCCCGCGTCGCGCTAGGTCGACGACCACCCCGCACACAGCAGCAGCGGGCAGCAGCTCCTCCGCGCGCCGCACGCGCCACCCCACGCGCTGCCGCGCGCGCCACCGCGGCCGACCGCCGCCGCCAGCTACCCCCCCACCGGCGCGCACACCCCCGGCGACTTCCCCCTGTCCACCACCGGCCTCCCCGACGTGTTGAACACACTATTCGTGCGTTTTGAACGAAATCCCGTCGACGCGCGCGATTTCAAGATTCAGAAATTGTATTTCGGGACAGCGACTTCGCGCATGTTTTCTGGGAGATCCGACCGTTGGATCGGCGAACTCCTTGCTCCGTCGTAATCTCGGTATATCCATCTTCACTCCTGTCAATTTTCGTCCGTTAATTATGTCGTTTGATACCTCAAAACTGGCTACCAAGTTGACGTTTTAAATTGAACTATTTTTGGACAGTTTCGTGGAGCCAACTTCGTCAGCTTGTAACTTCGCCGTCGTAGCTCCGGTTGGTGCGCTACCAGTTCCTGTGCGCAGCTGGTATAACCATCTTCCTATCTCCTTTAGATTTCGTTTCGTTTTAAGTACGTTCGGTTAGTCGAATTCGATGCCAAAGTTGGCCGTCCGAATTCTTTAATTTACACTTATAAAATTCCATTTTTGAACCCGGGACTCCTGATTCAATTTCTGACACCACCAGTAGACTCGTGGCGTCGTTCTGGCTTGTTTTCATATAAAATTTGCTTGATTTGGAGAACGTTAGCCCTGGCACGCATTTCGGTGCAAAGCGGGTCCCACTTTTCGAGTCAACGGATCACTTTGAGATCGGCTCATCGGAATCCAATTCCGGATATACCGTTGAGTTCGTATCGTCATTCTGGACTCGTTGACATGTAATTTGCTGAGTTTTGAAGACGTTTGCTCCGGCACGCATTTCGGTGCAAACCGGATACCAAGTGTCGCGTCAACGTATCATTTTGAGATCGGCACATCGGAATCCTATTTCGGATATACCGTTGGGTTCGTATCATCATTCTGGATTCGTGGACATATAATTTGCTAGGTTTTGTAGACTTCTATCCCGACACGCTTTTCGGTGCAAAGTGTGTCCAACGGCGGACATCATTTTGATCCGAAATTACCGTTTTGTCCTTGTATCCAAATTGGACTTATGGGTAGGCTATTCTAGCTGATTTGACCGTTCTGGACACGTTGGTGATATTTATTTTATCATCTGACAACATCTGTAGATTTTGATTATGTATTATCCTTAATTTATAATTAATTATTTTTCCATAAATTGTTACTTTCTGTTTTTGGATTTTTATATATATTTTAATTGCAGTAAAAATCTGGGAAAAATTGTATTTAAATACTATGTTAATTTAGCTAATTTATTATAATTTTTTTGGCATTTAATAAGTACTTTTGGTATTTTATAAAAATGGGAAAACAGAACTCATTTTCAATATATTTAAGTTTGCTGATTTTTAATAAATATTTATGAGGGTTTATAAATCCCAGAAAAATTAGTATAAATTTCTAATTAACAAGGATTATTTTGGTACTTTATTTTATATATATTTAAGCTTTTTGTCTATCTCTAAAATTGGTGGAACTTAGTGTACAGTTTGATTTAATTATTGAGTAGTTACAACTTGCAAGTTTTGCGTTGATTTGAGTTGTAATAGTATTGGACCTCATCCCGCACTAGTGTAAAGACCCTAGGAAGTTAGTTTGGATATAGTGGCACTCTACATTAGACTTTTATGCTAGATCCCCACTTGGCTAGTATCCAGTTAGGAGTCGTGTCTCACCACTAGTATATTGTTGATCATAGCTTAGAACTGAGTTTGTATATCACTATTGACAGGATATCGGACATCTATATCTTCGTACTAGTATTCTTGTTTTGCTCGAGGTAAGTACATCTACAAACTCCTTTACTGTCTTTTAATGCTAGAACATGTATTAACCGAGGTAGCAAGTTAAATCTTCACATGTTACATTAATTTAGTCCCTACCATGCTTAGGACAGTTATCATATCTTCACATGCTTCTTACTGGTTCCCCGTACATGTTTCACTATGCTTATATCTGCCCGAGTATTCACATGTTTTACTGCTCTCAGTACTTTCACCTATTTTACTGCTATTAGTACCTACCGTGCTTTATACCGATCCCAGTATCTCACACATGTTTTTACTGTTCTCGTATCTCTCACATGTTAGAATATGGATTATGGGGAAACTGTTAGTAGCGTACGTGATCATGCCCCCCCTACTCGTACGTATGTACCGAGCAAGGTCGCATTTTATATGCATACCTTGTCGTAGGCCTTTATACCAAGGCGGATTTGTGCGTATGTACATCTGTCGCCGTTTCACTTATACGAAAGTACATTTTATTATGTGCCCCAGCATATTGTATATCTATTGACCGATCACGTACCTGCTATAGTTTTAAACATTACATATACATCTGTCTTTATGACATATGTATCCTTGCCATGATAGATTATGAGATATACCATGATTCCAGATATGCCATGTTCCCTATGTTACTATGATATTGTGATCCCAGTTGTACCATAAGGCCATGTTTTTAGTATTTTCGGTTTTATAGACTTATCACACCATGTTTCTTGTTGTACATCTCTTTCATTATATGTTCAGCACTTTAGTTGTAGAGTTTGTACTTGCTCCCGTCCTGACAGGATAACGTTGTAGGTTTACTTTTCGAGGTGGAAAACGCTATGTTACATATTATGGTACTGCATTGAGGACCTGGCCTTAGCTCCAGAAGAGGCCCCAGCGGGGAACCTTGCTTAGTTATTTTCTTGTGTTTTGAGACTGAGACTTTGGTATGTTCTTATATTTGGATACTGGACTTTGTCTCCAGTTAGATACTTTGGTTATGTATTATTAAGTCTGTGCTTATGTTACCTTCGCTTATAGATGCTGTGTTGTGATGAACATTTAAATGTGATTTTAGAACTGTTAGTAGCTTAGATCATTTATTGTCTATTCTTAGAACAGCTTACTGCGCTTTAACCAAGCATAGGCTGGACATGGCTCGGCCTGGCCCAACAATTTGGGTAGCGGGTCATGACAAGAACAGTTTTATGAGAGGTCTAAACTTTGATTCACAACACAAACTCGCTCGTACACAGAGAGCCTAGGAACAAAACCTAGGAAAAGCAATCTAAGTACAATTGTTTAGTTTTTCCGGGGGGTGACGTAGAGGCTCGGAAGAGTGCTATCAACTCTGCCTTACTCCTTGGACGATCGGACGTAGCTTCTGTACTGGCGAGAAAATGCTCTCTATGTATGAGGGGGTTGCTAGTCTCTATGCTCGGGCTCTGTGTGTCTAACTCTGTGTGTGTACAAGGGAATAGCACCTTGCTATTTATAGGAATTTATGATGAATGGGATGTGGCCGCATTATTGTAATAGCGCCTTAAAAAGTGGGCGATTGGGGATTGGTTAAGATTAACCTTGATCTGTTTGTTGGAAATCAATCTGGGCTGTTGAGTTAGTTTAAATAAATCTGTATTGTTATGATTTGTTGGTTGCAATAAATTCGAGTGGATAAGTCTTAGTCAATCTTCTGCCATGTGTCCCAACTATCATTTACGCTGCGAGCCACATAAACGGGGCGTTCTGGCAGAGCCGCATGAGTGTGGTCTGCTAATTGAGCCGTATGAGGGTGGCCTCACAACCGAGCCGCATGAGGATGGCCTCACAACCGAGTCGCATAAGGGTGGCCCCCACAGCCGAGCCGCATGAGGGTGGCCTCCAACTGAACTGCATGAGGGTGTCCCCCAACTGAGCCGTATGAGGGTGGCCCCAACACCCCAGCCGCATAAGGGTGGCCCCCTATCTGAACTGTATAAGGGTGGCCCCCTCAACTGAGCCGCATAAGGGTGGCCCCCCATCTGAACCGCATAAGGGTGGCCCCCACAATTGAGCCGCATGAAAGTCTTTGAAGCGATCCGCATAAGGAGCTTTACAATTGGTGGATCGTGCCAGCTATAAAGATTTTTTTTGTCTCTCTAGGAGCACGTCATTATATCAGAGTCATCATTTTACCTTTATGTCAGAGATGTCAATCCTTTGTGTCAGAGCTGCCGCATTGCGTTAGAGCATTTAATGAGCCAGCGGCACAGAGTAGTTATGGCCAGCTGTAAAGGCCTATTTTTGAGCCGCATAGGGCCACGTGGCTTTTTCTGAGCCGCATGGAACTATCGGAGACTTTCGAGCCACATGAAGCTCTAAGGGACTTTTGAGCTGCATGCAGCTCTAAAGGATTTTTGGGCCGCATGAAGCTCTAAGGGACTTTTGAGCCGCATGAAGCTCTAAAGGATTTTTGAGCCGCATGAAGCTCTAAGAGATTCTTGAACCGCATGAGACTCCTTCTGTTTTGAGCCGCATGGACTTTCCTGTTCTTTTCCATGCTTCTACAAGACCCCCTTCAAAGTTTTCAATTTGTAAAATTGAAATACTTTGAATAAGAAGCATGGCTATGTCCGCATAAGCTCTTCTTACCGCATAGACTCCTCTGGCCGTATAGGATGTTCTGGCCGTATGGACTGTTCTGGACGTATGGACTGTTCTGGCCGCATGGACTGCTCTGGCCGCATTGTGGTCCTGTGCCACGTAGGCGTCTCATTTAATTGCCTTTGATTTGTTTTGATTTAAAGCCGTCTTTTGGGATAGGATCCCAAGAGTCAGTTTTAAATATTTTAGATTTGTCTTGATGATTATGAGTAATCTTTTGCATGCG
The DNA here is from genome assembly GCA_029216955.1 of Iris pallida. NCBI lineage: Eukaryota > Viridiplantae > Streptophyta > Magnoliopsida > Asparagales > Iridaceae > Iris > Iris pallida. Next base: position 4,339,248 of record JANAVB010001399.1, on the reverse strand, counting down.
GGGGATATAAATCCAAGAGTCGGCCTTATCTTCTAGGCAGCGCGTAATGCGAAGCATCCATCGATTTGTACGTCCCTCGTCAGCCGATAAATATGAGTACTTTTGGAAGAAAGAGACTCTTTACTTTCTTTTCTCTTCAACTTTTTTTGTCCTTAGTCGCCATCTTCTCTTCCTTCTCTGATCATCAATGGCTTCCAAAGCTTTCTCTAGCACTGCGGCGAAGGGTAAGGGAATGGCTTCCTCATCGACTGAGGCGCCCACAGTTCATCCCGACGTTCACCCCGTCATTGATGGTAAGGATGTTGGGAGAAATTATATGAACTCAAAACCCTAACCATCATGGCTACACCGCATATTTTATGCGCAGGCCTTCTTCGTCTTTATTGAACTGTTCAAGTTCATTGTGATGAATCCGCATACTGTGCTGCATGTGCTGCATGTGCTGTATGTACATCTCATATTCGAGCCGTATAAGTACTTTACAAACTGGGCCACATGAGACCCCACCAAATCAGAGCCGTATAAGCTCTTTTAAAATGGGCCGCATGAGCGCCCGCTAAACAGAGCCGCATAAGCTCACTTGAACTGTGCCGCATGAAGTTCCAACAAAATAGGACCGCATAAGTTCCCTCGAACTGTGCCGCATGAGACCCCACCAAATCAGAGCCGCATATGCTCTTTTAAACTGGGCCGCATAAGCTCTCTCTAAGCAGAGCCGCATAAGCTCACTTGAATTGGGCCGCATGAAACCCCGCTAAACAGAGCCGCATAAGCTCATCTGAACTCGGCCGCATGAGGCCCCGTTAAACAGAGCCGCATAAGCTCACTTAAACTAGGCCACATAAGCACCCGCTAAACAGAGCCGCATAAGCTCATTTGAACTAAGTCGCATGAGACCCCGCTAAACAGAGTCGCATAAGCTCATTTGAACTGAGCCGCATGAGGCCCTGTCAAATCAGAGCCGCATAAACTCTTCTAAACTGGGCTGCATGAACCCCCGCTAAATAGAGCCGCATAAGCTTCCTTTGAACTGAGCCGTATGAAGCCCCATCAAACAGGGCCGCCTAAGCTCCCTTGAACTGGGCCGCATGAGCACCCGCGTAATCAGAGCCGTATAAGCTCACTTTAATTGGGCCGCATAAGCACCACCAAAATAGAGCCGCATAAGCTCCTATAAATTGTGCCGCATAAGGATCCGCCTAATTAGAGCCGCATAAGCTCGGAAATACTAAGCAGTTTTCCCTGGCCATCTTCTAACTTGTTTTTTTTGTCCTTTTTTCAGTGAATCTGCCAGTCAATCCTGCGAAAGCGCCCTTAGTAGGTCGAGCCCAATTTGCTGTGGGTGTGAGGTCCGACCACATAGTCGAGTATGTGGTGAACCAGCTTCCCAAAGACGAACCTGTGGAGAGGCTGAGAGACATTAAAAACCAGCCCTTCTTCTTTATCTCGAGGATGATGAACTCAGGGCTGCTGGAGGGCAAACACCTGAAACCTGCGTTCCTCTTCGGGGATGCCCTGACTGTGAAAAACTCCGAAGTTTTAGACATATCTGAGAGTTGGAGTTTTATTTCTCACGGGATGACGATCCATATTCCTCAGATGGAGCATCATTTCCCACTGTCGTGGTTCAACATGCTGTCCATGGACAGAAAGATGGAGGATTCCTTGACTCCTAGTCGGTCTGGGATATTTGTGGACAACATTCACTATAACAACAACTTAGGGTTAGTGTACGCGAGTAAGGTACCGGTCACCGCTACGTGATGGAGTTGGCCCCGGGCAATTTCTTGAATGTACAGGGTCCCAATTTCAAGTTTTCTCAAGCTGACACTTTCCTGAACCAGCTTGCTCGGAAGGGGTCTTATCCCGTTGGTCGGTTGTCGCTGCTGAATTGGATACACCCCCTCCCTTCGTGGACCAACCTGTCTACGTAGATTGCACAGAAATACGAGACTCTCCTGCGCGAGATTGGCCTCTACCATGCTATCCGGGGCACCTGTTACGGCTTTCCCATAAACAAGAAATTGTTCATGGCTCTGCTGGAGATGTACAATTGCCGTACAGGGACTTTCTTTACACCCGTAGGGGAGATGGGGCTTGCTCTGTACGAGATGTATGACGTCTCCAAGCTGCCTTGGGGAGATAAAGTCTTTGAGGTGTATACCCCGATGAACGAAGAGTTCGAGAATTTGGAGGAGAGGTTCCCGGGCTTTGTTGTCGTCTACCAGGAATTGCTGTGTCATCACAGCACGTGCCAGCAGCTGTCGAAGAAAAGGAATGACAGCTCGGAAGGGAACCTTCCGCATACAAAGGCCTGGCTCACTTATCTTTTTAAGCTCGGTACCTCAGGCCAGGTTTCTCCCCGAAGTTCTCGAATTCGAAAGGAGGTTCAGGACCAGGTGTCGACCGCTAAGAGGGTAAGAACCGCCGGTGACAGATTCGGGAGTCAATCTGACTCTTTTGCTTATTTTTATCAAGATACTAAGCCGTTGTTCGGGAAGGCTCTTTTGGCAGGCTTTCTGATGGTATGGCTACGGAACTGCGTGGTCTCAGGAGGGGCTGGTTCTATTGAGAGGATCAGCCGTAACTTTATCCTTCCTGCTGTGAAGCTGGTCTTTGGGGTCAGACTAGCTCTTCTCCCGGCCATGGTGTGCAGCGTACATCGTGGCCTTCGCGCTTTTTCATCCAAGGTCATCGCCCGTGACATGACGAAGGACTTTGAACGCATTGAGCTACCCTATCATTATCTGATGGGGTGGCTGTTGATACATTGTCAGTTTTGATGAGGCCTGGCCCCGAAGATGGCGTAACTACTGATGATGCTTTCATCTTCCAGTATTGCCGCATGCCTTGGGATTGCGAGACTATGTGTGACTGTCGGATGGCACTGGCGAGGGTGGACAGATACACTTTTCTTTGTGTCTGTTCCTTAATTTACTGCTGAGGAAGTGAGGGCCGTACATCTTGATGGTATTGGGCCTTTCCACTTCTTATCCGGCAAGATGCTCTTTTGGCTGCACAATATTTGTCCTTTCCACCTGGTATACCGCAACCGCAGCGCTGTCTACTTGGAGCCTTACTTGCCTAGTAGGTTCGCCCGACAGTTTGGGTATAGTCAACTATTTTTGGACAGTCCCAGCTCTTGCCTGGGTTTTGAAGGTAACGTCCTTGACGGCATCAGGGCCTGGCACTATTATAATCCGGTTCACACCCGTACCAGCTTCTCAGTTCCTGATGCTTGGGGGTCAGGGGAGATCTTGTATTTGGCGGCTCTATACCATGTCATGGCAAACAAGCCTCCTGACGATTTTAACCCAGGTAACAGCTTCATTGTTGTTACTGGCTTGGAGGGAAAGCCTAAGGGGTCTAAGGCGAGGAAGAAGAAGGAGAACACGATTGCTGTGTCGGACTCGGAGTCTGTCGACGCGAACGAAGAGGATGACGAACATGATCCCGATAACTCTCTTCCTCCCGCAGAAGATGTGGTGGCAGATCAGCCACCTGTTGTGCCTGGTCCTTCTCGCAAGCGAAGCAGGCATGAGCCCGCCATTGGCGGCATAACTTACTCCATGAAATGGGCTGCGTTTAAGCCTCGCGGGCTGCTCATTAAGGAGAGAGAGACAAAGATGACATCGTTTCGAAGGTGAATTGAATTATAACCATCTTCTTCTTTAGCTCTTTTTTCATGAACTATGACCTAATTATTTTTCTTTTCTCTGTAGGCGTCAGAAGAAGGGGACTTTTCAGAGTCGGCTGCTGCCTCTGCGGTCGACCCGGCTTTAACTACTCTAATTAGAGATATGAGTACCGAGATTCTTGCCGCCGGAATTCTCCCAGCGACGGCTGGGGTTCCTCCAGTTGTTGACGACCCAACCCAAGGCGACGTGGGCTCTGCTGAACCCGTCCCCGAGACCGCTGAACTTCAGCCGGGTGACGCTGACCTAGTTGTATCTTCTTTCGGGGCGGCTGGGGCAGATGAACCAGCTGCCTTTGGGTCGGACGTTGCTGGTGAAGATACTACGGTGGCTGAGAGCGAACCTCAGCCCCAGCAACTCTCCCCTAGTAAGCTAAGTCAAATTTTGACCAGTGAGGAGGTTCATTTGCTCTATCATCACATCTTTCGGGTTAAGCTGATTGATAGTTGCTCCGGACATACAGGTCCTGCTCCTTCACTGCCTACCACGAACATTATCGAGGGAGTGTTCGCCAGAGGGGATGTAGTGGAAGAGAGTGTGCCTCCTCCCTCTCCAACTTACATTGAGGGACCTCCCGCTGAATCGAGTTCGGGAGAGCAACCGACAGAACAACCGGGGCGGGGAGAAATGCTCCCTGCACCCTCTTCTGTTCATGTGGCTTCGGAGGTCGACCTTTCCGTCCTGCCGAGTCTTCAGATCCTTCGGGATGTGGAGAAGGAATTAGCCGCTATTCAAGTGTCCTTTCGCTCGAAACTTGTTTCCCTTGTCACAGGGGCATCAAGTTCCGGTGCATCTTCTTCGACACTGTCAGCTACTCTTCCTCTGACGCTGTCTTCTTCAGAAGTCCTAGATGAATCGTCAAAGGATGTGGTTGACTGTTTCAACCGCAACCTGAAGCGAGGGGTTGAGGCTGCCGTGGAGAGGGAACTTCTTTTGCCTTGGCCCGTCAATGCGCCCATGGCCAGATTGAACTCCTTAGAACCCTCCCAGGTGGGGCAGGGATAGTTGAGCATCTGGAGCCCAAATTGCTAGAGGCGGATCAGCTTGTGGCCCAGATTCAAGTACTGCGGCAAGTTGATCTGTCTTCAGCAATAGATCAGGAGCGGGCCTTCCTCATCACTGCCATGGAGAAGATAAGGGCTGCACGAGAAGCGTCCAAGCCGATTATAATGAAGGACCTCCATGATCTCTCTCTGCAGTATGATCAGTTGAGCCGCAGGGGAGAGGATTGCATTGCTCGGGAAGCGGCCGCCTCCCGTGGGATAATTGATACGAGAGAGCAGATCCTCGAGCTTCAGAGAAAATTGACTTTCTTGGAATCTGAACTCGAGGCCGCCCGCACGGATAAGGAGCTAATTGTTCAGGAGGCCGACAAAGTCACCCGAACTTCTGCTGGCTTGGAGCGTCCTCTGAAGAGGCTTGAAGATGGCTGGCAGGCTCACACGTATCTGGAGGATGCGGAGCGGTTGACTCAGAAGGCCGAGCGCCGGGCCAAGCAGCGGTTTGAGCGGTCGACAGCCGTGCTGAGGGACCGTCTTAGAGAATTATGTGTTGCCGAACCGTAGTCGATCTTTTTTTCTTTCTTTCTTTGGTATTTTCCTTCATTTTAATAGGGACGCGGTCCCCGAACATGTAGTACTTTTATTTTTTCAGTAAATGACTATGTTTATTCCATCCATCATCTATTGTGCTTGCACCATATTTTTGGTATTATGATGTTTGCCCCACTGGGGGACTTTTTGTGGACCTATTACCCTTGGCATACCTTGGTTTTAGGTACGGATAATAAGTTTGATAGGGATACTTAGAACAACTCCGCGGTAAAGTGGATATGGAAGTTCTTGGTATCAGGCAAAAGAATGCCATGGAACAACTGGGTTCCAGAGGCATGTGATAATGAGAAAAGGGACGCATGTACTAGGGGATCTAGTACAGCATTTGTGGTCAACTGCGAACATTTGTGGTCAACTGTGGACATTTGTGGTCAACTGTGGACATTTGTGGGCCTATTATCCTTGGCGTACCCTGGTTTTGGGTACGAATAATAAGTCGAGAGAAAACCAACATACTTACTCAGAGGTAATGAGGACGTGGTAAATATGAGGGTTTCTTCAATGTAGTCTTCCTACTCAGAAGTAATCAGGACGTGGCAGGAGTGGACACCATGAAGGGTACATAGAACAACTCAGAGGTAATATGGACGTGGAAGTTCTACGTGAGGGGTGGTTTATTTTTGATGGAAGTGAAACAACTTAGAGGTGACATCGACGTGGTTGTTTCGAGAAATTTGTGGATCTGTTACCCTTTTTATGCACTGAAAGTACGGGTAATAGATCATGAGGAAGATGCTCTTTTAGGAAGGAAGTTCAGAGGTATGATCATACATGACTTACTACCCAAAAGATGCGATATAGATTTATTTGGGATGACCAGAGTGTAAGTTCAGCGGTCCCTGGGGGCACATAACTTAACAGTCCGGTTGATTTACAGGATGTCGTTTAGACATAATACTTCTTCAGGAACTTGCCATTGACGGGCAACATGAGCAAGTCTCTATTTTGTTTTGCGAGGCGGTAAGCACCATTGGAGAATACAGTCTCGATGACAAATGGGCCTTCCCACTTTGGCTGGAATTTGCCGGCAGTTTTGTGAATCATAACCATCGGCCTCCGAACTGCCAGAACAAGATCGCCCACATGGAATGTTCTGAGTTTAACCTTCTTGTTGAAGGCTCCCGATATTCATGCTTGATACAACTCGATTCGTTGTTGAGCTAACAGACGCTTCTCATCTAAGGCCTCCAACTCCTGTAGCCGGTGACAGTAATTATCATCCGTCGTCAATCGATAGGTGAGGACGACGCAGAGCGAGGGGATTTGAGTCTCTAGTGGGAGAACTACCTCACTCCCATACACCAGAGAAAATGCTGTGTTTTCGGTGGCCGTCCGGACTGTAGTACGGTATGCCCATAAGCATTCGCCAAGCTTTTCATTCCAGTCGCGTTTGTTGGAAGACACAAACTTCTTGAGTAGCTTGATTATAGTTTTGCTGAATGATTCTGCCAACCCATTTGTCGCTGGATTGTACGGTGTTGAAGCAACATTCTGGATTTGGTGTTTGTCACAAAACTGATAGAAGGCGTGTCTTACGAACTGCGGACCATTGTCGTGGATGATCCCTCGGGGTAGTCCAAAGCGATAGATAACGTGATGCTTGAGAAAGCTGATCACATTTGATATCTTTACTTCTGTAAGCGGGACAGCTTTCGCCCATTTGGAGAAGAAATCTGTAATTACCAGTATGAAACGGTGTCCTTTGGACGAAGGTGGAGTGATTGGACCAATGATGTCTATTCCCTACGCCTCAAATGGCCAGGATGCCACCGTTGGGTGTAGAAATTCAGATGGTTGATGTATAAAATCTGCGTAGACCTGACAGGCTTTGCACTTTCTTGCATAGTCTATCGAGTCTGCCACCATCGTAGGCCAGTAATAACCCATACGGCGAAGGCGGTCTTGCAGCTTCAGGCCAGGTTGATGGGCCCCACAAATGCCGTCGTGAGCTTCGCAGACCGCTTTTTGGCTTCTATATTTGACAAACACCGAAGCAGTAGTCCATCGTAAGATCGCCGATACAGCACCTTTGTCTCAGTATCGTAGAAGAATCTGAGAGAACGTCTTCTAATAGAGGTAGCTTTTTTCGGGTTCTCCGGCAAGATGCCATAGACTGCGAAGTCAATAAATAGGAGCCTCCAATCCTGTGTCTCGTCGACCGTCAGGGCAGAATAACTTTCAGTAAATTGGACATTGTTCTTGGGACAGACCAACTCATGGCCTATTACGTCCACCAAATGATGAGTATATTTTGGGACCGCCAGGGAAGCGGCCAGTCCTGCTAAGGCATCGGCTTTAATGTTCCGGAGTCTCGGAACATGCTCTATGAAGAACCCTTTCAGAGACGTAATGATGGAGATCGCTACCTGATGATAGGGGATCATGTCTTCATGACGAACTTCATATGAACCCCGGATCTGATTGACGATTAACTGTGAATCGCCATATGCCTCTAGGTACTCTACCCCCAGTTCTTTTGCAAGTTGGAGGCCGATAACCAAGGCGTTGTACTCGGCCACGTTGTTCGAGCAGGGTTCTGTAAGGAATAGGTCCGGTTGATCACCAAGCCAGAGGAAGAAATCAGTACCACTCCGACCCCAACGACAATGTTGCCCTTGGGCCCGGTTCTTGAAGCACCGTCGAAGAATATTCGCCAGACGGAATCAACGGAAGCCATGTTTGAATTGGCGACCTCGTCTGGAATCTCTTCATATATTCTGGTTGACTCCAAACTTGGATGGGCTGCTAAAAAGTTCGCCAGAGCTTGACCTTTAACAGCCTTTTGCGGAACGAAGATCATGTCGTAGGGAGACAGTAATATCGCCCAGGTAGCAAGGCGAGAGCTGAGTGCCCCTGGCTTGGTCATGAGAACCCTAAGGGGGTTAACTCGAGATATGACATGGATGGTTTATCCTGTAACATAGTGTCGCGTCTTCTGGATAGCGAACACCAGAGCAAGACATTCTTTCTCCACGGCGGTGTATCTATGCTCAGGCCCAATCATCAATCGGCTGAGGTAATAGATAGCTTGTTCATGCCCCGCCTCGTTGTTCTGTGCTAGTAGAGCACCGAAGGAATACTCCATCGCTTGCACGTAAAGCAAGAATGGCTTTCCAGCAACCAGGGCCACCAGAACTGGAGGATTTGACAGATATTCTTTGATGTTGTCGAATGCACGTTGGCACTCTTCATCCCATACGAATGAGATGCCCTTCTTCATGAGGTGGGTGAATGGTTGATATAGCCCGGAGAGGTTAGAGACAAACCTCATGATGTAAGCTAGCCTCCCTTGAAGGCCTCGGAGTTCACGGAGATTTCTTGGGGGACCCATCTCCATGATTGCCTTCGTCTTCTCGGGATCTATATGAATTCCCTGGGCAGTAATGATAAAACCTAGGAATTTTCCACTAGATATGCCCAAGAAAGATTTGGTAGGATTCATCTTCAAGTTGTACGCTCGCATCAGGTCGAATACCGTCCTCAGATCCTGCAGATGGTCTCCCTTAGAGCGGCTTTTGACAGCAATGTCATCAACATAACACTCCACAGTCTTACGTAGGTGATATCTGAAGATGACACTCATGGCTCTTTGATATGTGGCACCGACATTCTTTAAACTAAAAGGCATGACTGTGTAACAGTATACGCCAATCGGTGTTCGAAATGATGTATGCTTTTCGTCGTCAAGAAACATCTTGATTTGGTTGTATCCCGAGAAGCCATCCATGAATAACATGCGCTCAAAGCCACATGTGTTGTCGATCATGATGTCCGTGATGGGAAGAGGGAACTCATCCTTAGGACATGCTTTGTTTAGATTTCGGAAGTCGATACAAATTCGAATCTTCCCATTCTTCTTGAGGAATGGTACTATATTGGCGACCCAGTCTGGATGTTGCTCCTCCTGAATGAAGCCGCTGGCTATCAGTTTATTGACCTCAGCTTCGATGGAGTTCATGATGTCTGGGCGGAACTGTCGTTGCTGTTGCTTGACCGACTTTGCGTCTAGATGAATGTTGAGTTTATGAAGTGCAACCTCGGGATTTAGCCCTGGCATATCTTCATAGCTCCAGGCGAATACGTCAATGTACTCTCCGACGAGTTACAAAAGTGTCTTCCGCTCTTCGTCTGTCAGGTTTTTGCTGACGAAGATTGGCTTTGGAGAGGATTCATCGTCGAGGTCAACTTGCATGACCTCATCTTCGGTGGGAGGTTCACGAAGTTCGAAGCGTTTCTCCCATTGTGCATCAAGTTACTGGACCTAAGGTTCTAACTCGAGAAGTTCGGGTACTTCTTTATCTACTTCGTAGGCATCAACAAATACCATATTGACAGACAGAGCTTGCCTGAATACGTCCCCGATGCTGACATCCGAATTAGAAGTTGGTGATCCGGTTGAGTGAGAATGCCAGTCACATTCCTCATCCGAGCTCTCGGGAGTTGTTGCAGGAGTAACATAGCCTAGGCCATGTCTGGTCTTGCTATAGTAATCCTAAGGTTTTCCAGCCGGGACTGGTAATTGCAAAGGTAGTCGCCGGCCGGTGCCGTAGTTTAAGCCTGGTGTAGACTCCATGTCGTACCCCTATTTTTTCCTAAGATACTTGGAACGGGAGCTATAGAGATAAAGCGGCAGTCTTCCAGTGTCGGATTTGAGATCGACTTCTTCTGGCCTGAAGGACTGTGGATCATTCTTTCGGCCGAAGATGATTGGATGATCGTCTCCCTCGACTATGAAGCAGGCGCCTTCTATAGGAGTGATTTGATTCATGGCATAGACATTTGTCACTTGCATGTGTAGGTTGGTGCCTATACCGTGTTCCATAGCATACATTATTCGAAGCTTATTAAGCTCGAGGTAGTTCAAAGATAGTCCTTTATTGATAAAGTACGGTATCTTTTTCGGTAGAATTACATCATCTGCAGACGGAACATCAGTGTGAGCAGCCACATACTTGGCCAGCTTTGACTTCTCTTCGACTACCCCCTGTATCAATGAAGATTGAGAGACGCCTGGGTAGTTTGATCATCAGCGGCTCCACTGGTGGCGCCGGACGTGGAGCTGTTGGCTCACTGGCGACCCCCGGCTTAGTACTGAGATGTCGATTTGTTTCCGGCTCTTGTTCAGCCAACCTCTGTATTGAAGATTGGAAAGATGACCTAGGCAGCTTGATCATCAAGGGCTCCCCTGAGGGCGTTGTACGTGAGGTCGTAGGTGCGCTAGCGACCCCTGGCTCAGTGCTTGGCTGCCGATTTGTCTTCGGCAGACGAATGACCATCGGCTTGACGGAGGGATTAACCTCTTTTATTTGTTGTTTGCCTGCCCTTGGTAATCTGATCGTTAGTGGCTCCATATTGGACCTCGTCCCTTGGCCAGACCTTGGCAGTCGGATTGTCATCTACTCCCTTTGTGTAGTGAGCACCGGGAAACTACGCAAAGTGGCTGTAAGAGACGCAGTCCTGCCTGGTTTATGGGGTTGGAGATAGATTCTCAAGGGTTCCTCCGGCCCTGCAATTGCCTCTATCTGCTCCTGAGCATCCTCCTTGATTATGTGCCACTTAGATTTCTCGTACAAGCAAGAATCCGAATAATAGGATTCGACCCCTTTAAAGGGATCGATGTCAGCGAATTCTGTCCTGACGAAGCTATGCTTGTCGATGTACTTGAAGCACTGGTACAATGTGGAGGGCACGATCATATAATCGTGTATCCACGGACACCCCAAAAGAATATTGTAGGAGGTGTCTGCATCGATGACACTTCAGGCGAATCTTTCCGATGGGATAGCTTTTCTCGGAATTGAGGCCGCTGATGGCGGTGCTGGTAGGAGTCAGCCGATGTATAGGGATGCACAGATGGTGCAGTAAGCTCTTCGGGATAATGCTTATCGAAGAACCGGGATCAATGTGCATCCGATCCACCTTGACGTCGTCGACGTATCCAGTGTAATACAGAGGGCGATCGTGCAGGTTGGTCTTGATAAGCATGTCCTGCAGAGTGAACACGATATTGGGCATTGTACCGGTATAAGCACTATCCTGGGCATCTGCTGGCGAGCTCTCCACAGTGAGCTTGACTTGAGCCAGATAAGCATCAGCATTTTGAAGCATGTCACTCAGGGCGATGCGAACATATTTGGAAAGTCTCAGGAGTTCATATAATGACAACTAGGTTGGCGTATTGGCCAATTGTGCCAAAATGTTAAAATTATAAGGCCTTTCCAGCCCGTGAGGTGCATCCTTTCGGAGTGGTTTGTCGAAGTGGGTCTCCTTCAGCTTGGACTTGTCAGCCAGCGGAGGCTGAGAAGGTCCTGGAGCATCAGTAGCGGCTGGCTGACGATCTTCAACCGAGTTACCCGGCGCGGATTGAGATTGTGAACCGGACTGAGTAACGACAGTTGTCGCTTCTTCGATGTCAGCCAAGATTGTGCGGCTCGACTTGACTTTTCCACCATTTTTTTTGCCGGTAGAGGGTTGTGCGGGCTGAGTCACTTCAGGTACCAGGTTCGAATGGACACACATGACCTCCCTTCGTGATGTGGTGAGGGGCACTAGACCAGCAGCCTGGTCTCGGGGAGGTGGAAGATTAGCGACCTCCATCTTTGCCCGGGGAACGGGTACTACTGCATCTTGAGTCTTCGTCGGAGAAAAGCTGCCGAATTGGACAGACACCATATTGGCCGCCACAGTTACCTTCTCGAAGTCAATGGCTAGAGCCTTAGAGTCGATCAGGTTCTGGATGTACCGCTTCAGTTGGAAGCAGTCTTGTGTAGCGTGGTGGACGTAGCGGTGGTAGTGGCAGTACTTTGGGCTTTCCATCTCTGCAGGACGAGGTTCACGTCTTGGAGGAGGGAGCTGAATTTGATCTCCTTGTATGAGCATGTCAAGGATGGGCTTGACATGACTGTCTTCGAAGGAGTAAGTCATCTGCGGCCGCTGCTTCTCTGTCGGCTTCGGTTCGAGCTTCGTGGCTGTGTCGGCCGCCATAGCCTGTTTGCCCTTGTTGTCTCGGTTGTTGGAGGAATTACCACCATTGTTGTTGTTGGCATTAGGGCGTTTGCCCTTGTCCTCTCCTTCCGAGATGTGCAATCCCAGTTGGTGAGCTTTCTTCAACTTGTCTTCTGCGCTAGTGGCGCTGATGATGAAAGTCTTTCAGTCCTTGAACTGACTTTTGCCCATCCAGAGGCTGATTGTGGGAAGCAGCCTCTTTTGGCAGATTTTAATCAAGAAATAATCTGGATTGCCAGAGGGCAATTTCATCGCAGTTTGGCAAAATCGCTCAATGTAGTTCCTTGTCAGCTCCTTCTCACCTTGAACAAGTCCATGAGGGTAGACATTGTCACATCTTGTCCTACCTCGTAGAACCTTTCAAGAAACATGTTTTTGAAGCTGGCGAAGGAATGGATGCAGTTGTCCGACAGATTGCGGTACCAATCAAATGCTACCCCCTCTAATGCCCGACAAACAATCGCGTGAGGATCGCATCGTCGTACGGCAAGTGGTCTGTTGTGACCTCGAAGTAGGTTATGTACCAGCTTGCAGAGGTCTTCCGTCGTAGGGGTTGATGTTGAACGGCTTGTACCACGGAGGGAAAGGGACATCCCTCCATGCAGCAGGATACGATTGTCGTATCTTCAAGTCCTGAGAGTATTCTCGTGCGTGGAACATCGCACGGAGCTCCTGGACTTCTCCTTAGCCTCGTCCGTAGTACTGGGAGCCGTCATTTCGGGTGGATTGTCACCCGGGGTTGGTGCAGTTGTGTTCGAGTCCGCATTGACGGCAGGACCCAAACTTGTCTGATCAGGCATCCTTCCTTGAAGAGTAGGTAGGGACCGTCTTGATCATTCCCAGTCATGAATGCCGTTCTTACACAAGGGACGGTGGAAGGTACGGTAGAAGACGTGCTCTCTGAATCATACCCTCGTAGAGAGAAGTCATCGTGGTACGTGGGGATGTTCTCCTCCGATTCGGCTCGGAGGAAGTGTTACCCCTGCATCGGAGGTTGCTTCATCTTGGAACCCATAGAGATCTGGGTCCATTGCATCTGTTGGAGGAACTGTCTCCCCTGGTTTATCTTCTTGGAATACCAGATTGTCATGGATGTTCCGAGGGGTGTTACCTCCAGCTTCGGTTACCCCCTGAGGTGCAGTTGACGAATCCCTCAGTATTGAAGATTTCATCTTTGAGCGGGTGCCCTAGTAAACTCCACCTGAGGTGGTTGTGGACAGCCGCTTGGATGCGAGTTTTCTGGCCACGCTAGTTGAGATCGTCGGGCTGGAAATATTTATCTTCTTTTCCGCCTTGTCGGTAGGGATCTTCTGAGCAGAATTGCAGAAGGCGACATAAAGTGCCTCGTCTCCTGAACTTTGTTGTTGCAGTCATTGGAAGACGGACTGCCGATCCTCTTGTACTGCCGCCTTGCTACAGCAGCAGTTGACAATGACTTGAGTGCAGTGATGTCCATGAAAGGACTCTCTGCACACCAAGTTTTCTTCTCTTTTCTTGCGCTTGTGAAGAATCACATCACGCAAGTCACTCATTTTGTGGGCCCGGAAGTCCCGAGCACACGAGTGTGTTGGCACCATGTTTGCTCCCTGATTGGAAGACTCTTGGGAACCACTCTGTCCGTTTACCGCCGGGGGCTGGATACGGTCGGTTCTGTACAACTTTCCATCAGAGGCCCGTCTAACAGTAAGCGGAGCTCTCTGATGGTCGGAGGTTGGGACAGCTGACTGAGCTCGACAAGCCCGCACTATCCTAGACTTCTTTCTCTAGCACCCAAGAGCGCATAGTAGGAAGAGTCCAAATTGTGCCGCACAGAGTCTGGCACATCCTTATAAGAGCATCTGAGGTCAGGACCGCATGAGAGGCGGTCGAAGACTGAACCCGAGCCGCATGGAGCATATCGTCTGCGGCTGGGATTGGTGGCCGTATGAGCATTCATGCGGCTGGCATTTGTGGCCGCATCAGCATTCATTCGGCTAGATTTGGCTACCGCATGGGCATACATGCGGCTGGCATTTGTGGCCGTATCAGTATTCATGCGGCTGGCATTTGTGGCCACATCAGCATTCATGCGGCTGGATTTGGCTGCCTCATGAACATTCATGCGGCTGGATTTAGTGGCCGTATGAGCCTTCATGTGGCTGGAATTGTTGACCGCATGAGCCTTTTTCATGCTGCTGGCACCCTTATGCGGCTTCCTCCTGGACCGCATAGAGTCCCCATTTGCTTCCTCAAGTCCAGCATCGTAGTGCTTTCCTCTGCAGGACTTGAGAACAGTAGGGTCCTCTACGGCCTGAAGTGGGGCCGCATGGGAGTCTTCTCCGCCGTCTTGGACAGCAGAGAATGCCTCTTCCAGAGCTTGGGAAGGAGCGAAAGTCTTGGGCCTCCACTTCCTGCGGGTCTTCTTCGTGCGGGCTCGCTTCTGGACCGGGCAAGCGCTCCCGTCGGAGACCATCTCTTCAAACGCTTGTTGGTCGAAGCGAACAACCAGCAACTGTTGCGTGGAGCCAAGCTTGGCTGCGTTCGATTGCGTCACCAACTTCTCAGCAGTGGAGAAGTTAGTCCCCAACAGAGTCGCCATCGTGTTTGCCATTGATTATATAAGAACAGAATAGTTTTATGGGAGGACTGAACTTTGATTCACAACATAAACTCGCTCGTACAAAGAGAGCCTAGGAACAAAACCTAGGAAAAGCAATCTAAGTACAATTATTTAGTTTTTCTGGGGGGTGACAGTAGAGGCTCGGGAGAGTGCTATCAACTCTGTCTTACTCCTTGGACGATCGGACGTAGCTTCTGCTCTGGCGAGGAAATGCTCTCTGTGTATGCAGGGGTTGCTAGTCTCTATGCTCGGGCTCTGTGTATCTAACTCTGTGTGTGTACAAGGGAATAACACCCTGCTATTTATAGGAATTTGTGATGAATAGGATGTGGCCGCATTATTGTAACAATGCCTTGAAAAGTGGACGGTTGGGGATTGGTTAAGATTAACCTTGATCTGTTTGTTGGAAATCAATCTGGGCTGTTGAGTTGGTTGCAATAAATCTGCATTGTTATGATTTGTTGGTTGCAATAAATCCGAGTGAATAAGTCTTATTCAATCTTCTGCCACGTGTCTCAACTGCAATTTATGCTACGAGCCGCATGAACGGGGTGTCCTGGTAGAGCCGCATGAGTGTGGTCTGCTAATTGAGCTGCATGAGGGTGGCCTCACAACCGAGCCGCATGAGGATGGCCTCACAACCGAGCCGCATAAGGGTGGCCCCCACAGCCGAGCCGCATGAGGGTGGCCTCCAACTGAACCGCATGAGGGTGGCCCCCAACTGAGCCGCATGAGGGTGGCCCCCATACCCGAGCCGCATAAGGGTGGCCCCATATCTGAACCGTATAAGGGTGGCCCCCTCAACTGAGCCGCATAAGGGTGGCCCCCCATCTGAACCGCATAAGGGTGGCCCCCACAATTGAGCCGCATGAAAGTCTTTGAAGCGATCCGCATAAGGAGCTTTGGAATTGGTGGATCGTGCCAGCTATAAAGATTTTTCTCGTCTCTCTAGAAGCACGTCATTATATCAGAGTCATCATTTTACCTTTATGTCAGAGCTGTCAATCCTTTGTGTCAGAGCTGCCGCATTGCGTCAGAGCATTTAATGAGCCAGCGGCACAGAGTAGTTATGACCAGCTGTAGAGGCCTATTTTTGAACCGCATAGGGCCACGTGGCTTTTTCCGAGCCACATGGAGCTATCGGGGACTTTCGAGCAGCATGAAGCTCTAAGGGACTTTTGAGCCGCATGAAGCTCTAAAGGATTTTTGGGCCGCATGAAGCTCTAAGGGACTTTTGAGCCGCATGAAGCTCTAAAGGATTTTTGAGCCGTATGAAGCTCTAAGAGATTCTTGAACCGCATGAGACTCCCTCTGTTTTGAGCCGTATGGACTTTTCTGTTCTTTTTCATGCTTCTACAGTACTTTACATTGAAGGTAAAAGATGTAGGTATGTAAAGGATATGCAATTATCTTCACGTGCAGGGATGTTGTTCTCTGCTCGACTGAACCAAGTTCAGATTTGAGCTAAGTGTCCAGTTATATGGTGATTATTGTGTGTTAACCAGTGTATCAAAACATGTGGAGTGAAGTGTAAATGTAAAGTAAATGCAAGTGAACTAGTATTTGTTAAAGGAAATGAAGGGTCAAGTGTCAACAGCAGAACATATGAAATATGAGTGAATTAGTGTCAATATGGTGTCCCATGAGTATCAGAGCAGTGTCAAACGAGTAGTGAATGTGTAATCAGAGAGTGTTTCATGTGTACATGGATGTGCAGCAAGTGTCAATGGTGTCAAGTGCAACAATATGTCAAAGTATCAGAAAAATGGACAGACAACAGGGAATGTGTTCGAGTGTCACAGTGAGTGGCCAGTTAGTGTCAACAAGTGAGTGATCATGTGAAGTGTCAATGTGTCATGGTGTCAACATGTGTCCAAGTGTCCACAGCAGTGTCGAAATGACAAAACATAGTGTCAAAGTATCAGAACACAGAGTGCAGTGTGCTCGACTAAAATTTGTAGCCAACGCCACCAATCGATTTCACAACCAATTGAAACCCAACTTCCTAGATTAGGTATCAGTCATAGGGCCTACCCAAACCTGTCACTAGCAAGTGAAATTGTGTCATGTCCAGGGTATACGAAGACAACAGTAGTAGGGGACTGCTACAGTGCCACACAGAAATAGCCCGCGTATTTCTGTGTCCAATACGACACAGTAAACGACACGAAAACCAACTCATTCCTATACCATTGCGATCTACAGTTAATAAGCTATCTAGAAATGTAAATTTTACAAAAATTAGAGAAAAAAAAAACTCTAAGGGGCATTTCGTCGAACACTTGAGATATCTCTCCGATATGGAGCGATACGCCCATGATACGGCCTCAAATGGACATGAATTGAACCCAAATCATTCCTAGGGCTAGGGGGACCCTAAATGAATGCATCTACAACAATAAAAACTAAAATCTAATAGGTTTAGAGATCCATACAAATTGGGAGTTGGAATCCCAATAAAAATCCTCTTGCAAAGCTCACCCACCAAATTTAATGGTCAAATTGCCCCAAATGCTTCCTAGCTAGCCAATAAAGACGTCTTCTACTCAAGGGGAGTGGTTTGCAATTGGTTTGGTTGAATTTGGAGTTGATTTGATGAAAGGGGACAAATTTGGGAAAGAAAACAATTGGGGTTGGGGTTTCTTTGTAAGAGGGATGAATGGGGGCTAATGTTGATCTATATAGGGGGAGAATCATGTCATGGCCGGCCAAGGGTAGTGGGCTAGGGTTTGGTTGGGTGCAATTGCCTAAAAAGCCTTTCTATGTTGTAAATTCTAGCCCCTTAGCTAAATGCCCAAACTAACACATTGAATTAAATCCCCAATTTGATTCTAAGTGATTCCTAGCTAGAGTATAGTCTAATTACTAATACAAAATCATTAGCTAAGTCTCCATGGTCATGGTTAGTCTCTAGGCTAAGTAGTTCTAAGATTTCACTAGCAAATGGCAAAATTATAATACACCAATTTAAATAATATTAAAAATAATCAAAAATTCACAATTATCAAAGTACCCTTATTCAAGAAAAGTGGTAGTGACATGATTCACCAGATAGGGAACTCGTCGATGCTTGGCTAAGCTACACGTTTCACAACAAAAAGATGCGGAGATATCTAAAGAAGGGTACATTTTCTAGAGAGCTTGGGTTGATGGATGGCCTAACTGACAACGTAAGTCGAAAGGATCGAGTTTTATGTCGGCACAGACAACAGAAGAAGGTGCGTCAAACAGGTACAAGTCTTCAGCCACATGCCCCTTACCGATAGTCTTTCTAGTTTTCAGGTTATGAAAAACACAACCATCAGAAAAAAAAAGTTATAGAGCAATATAGTTCATGAGTAATTTGACTAATAGAAATTAAACTGAATGGGTTCCCAGGTGTAAGTAATACATAATTGAGTGACAGTCCGAAAGAAAGACTGGCACTTCTACGTTCTCGGACTGTCAGGGAACCTCCATTGGCAACAGTAATGCCAGATACACGACGTACAGATACATAGTCATGAATCATACCTATATCACCAGTCATGTGAGAGGACGCACCAGAGTCAATTACCCACTGCTTGGGTTTTACTTTGCATGCTTTTGAATATCTGGTTGTGGATCCAAACGTAGAAGCTTCTCCACGACGTTGAGCCTGGAAATCAAGGAACCCTATATATGAGTCTGAAGTTATCTGAATAGATCGGACACCATCATCAGGAGCATCAGACGTGATATTAGCAGCAGGTGATTTAGTGCATTGCCAATAGAAATGACCAAGCTGACCATAGTTAAAGCAAGTGCACGATCTTCCTCCATCACGACCGCCATTTCCATGTCTCCCATCTCGACCAGCATTTCGGCCACCACGTCGGCCACCACGACCGTCATGAAATCCTGTACGAGCTGCACCAAGAGCAGAGCGATCAGCAGGAGTATCTCTCGGAGTGGTTTCAACTACTTTTGCTGCCCTAAGGACACGATAGTGTGCTTCCAACAGGGACTTAACTTCAGATCCAGCAATAATCTGAGAGCGGGCGGAGCCCGCATCAGGGTGGAGAGAGGCAAGATCCCTTGCTTCATTAATATCCGACGTATGTAGTAATACGCGGTCGATCTCATCAGACATAGTCTTAAAGGCTCGAAAATGGTCCTTATGAGATTTGTCTCCCTGATTTGCTCGGTATACACAACGACCGAGTCATAGATGAGAGACAAATCATGTTTTCCATCAAATGTCGCTGCCAGTACCTCTCGTAACTCCTTCACGGAGTCCGTATTCTGAACCATGTCTTCCACCGATGGTTCCATTGAATTCATCAACTGTATAAACAGTCGACTATAATCTGTCTCCCATTGCTCAAATATGGGATCGTCTTCTACTGGAGGATTGTCAGTCAAATGTTTGGACAACCGTATTCTGCGAAGCATCTTTTCGACCTTCTTTCTTCATGTCGAGTAGCCCTCTGATCCTTCCAACCGTCGATCGACAAGTCGAATAAAGGAAATCATCATGCTAGTACCTTTTGGTCCCCCTGGTATGTTGCTAACACTAGTATCAGTGGCACACTTCGTCATAGAATTTATCATCTTTTAGGATTCCTGAATCGACTGTCGACTTTGATCTTTCCAACTGGATAATCATAGCAATTCTGCCAATACGCTAAACACGAAGCCCGAACCGACATGCGCACATAAAAAGCAGAGAGTGTGGATCATAAGCCAGGACAGAGAGATAACCCATGTTAACCTCTGTGAGATATTGGTGTGAAAATCAAGGAAAGAAACAAAGATTTATGCAAAATAAACCATATGTTTGCTCTTTGTTAAATTTCTGAATTAATCATTGAGAGTCAAAGGTTCCAGCAAACATGTATTTACCCTTTGAGAATTCTAACGATTTTTTTTTTTGGAAAACTAGCTTAGGGTTTGGAAGGAGAGTAGGCAGCGGCTAGGTGGAAGAGGAAAAGAGTTAGGGTTAGAGTTTTGAGCCATAAGAAAAAAAGGGGGGGTGACACCGGGAGGTTGTTGTTGGGGGCTGACAGGAGGGGGGACTATCGGCGGTGGACAGCAGTAGGACAGCAGCAGCGGGCAACAGCAGCAGGAGAGGCGACGGGGGATGGGGGCGGCTAGGGAGAAGGAGTGGGGCAGCAGCAGTAGGCGGCAGCAGCAGTCAGTAGGAGAAAAAAGGGGCAACTACGGTAGATTAGGGTTAGGGTTAAGGTTTTGTGAAGGAAGAGGGAGTGGTGGATGATCGCTAGGGTTTTGGCTCTGATACCATATAGAGATGAAAATAAGAGGTTGTTTTATTAATGATGAGAGACTACATATATATATGAGAGGCTAGTCCCCCTCCTATTATTCTAAGCAATGTCGGACTAAAGCCCATTAACTAATAACTCTAATATAACACTTAACAGAACTAATTACGAGGCTCTTATTGTCTCTCTATTGCATGCCATATTTGGATTATAATCTCTCATGAAACATATATATTTACAATGATCTCGTTCCATACATTACATCATTTATATATAAACCATCTCTTTTGCATATCTTCTTTGATTTCTGTCTCCCAAGGATGAGGCTCTGGCTATCGCTTCAGACTTTCCAACTCGATGCATCCTGCACCTGCAGGCAAGCTGATGGTGGGTCAGTACATTATCGTACTGTTGAAAGACAAAGGCTACACCTTCTAAAACGATCACTAAATATTTATGTAGAATACGATACATTATTAGTGATCTTGCTATCTTTTTACTACGTTCATTTCATGTAGTACAGAGTCACATTATATCTTTTGAAAATCAGCATTTCATTTCTTTCGTTCAAGCTAACTATCGGGTCAGTTGCATGTACGATAACCATTCTATCTATCATGATGTGCGCAACGTGTCTCATGAGACATATTATTTCATTAGGGACTTTATCAATAGAATTTCATTTAACATTCTTTTTCTATTGAACAAATAGCAGCAATAAGTAATACAATTCTATCTCTAAAATTGGACAACCATATTTCATGTGAAACATCTTATTCTAGGAGAAGTTCATGATTTTATATTCTCAAACATAGAATGCATCACTTATTCAATGATTCTTACCCATAGCCGGTGATCCATCCCTGCACAAGACGAGAATTAGAATAAACATAATATACATATTAGACAATGTTCTCTGTTCGTTTCTACAATGTTAGGCTAGCAACGATCTTTTTATATACGTGCCATCGATTAGCAGTTGTGACTTAAGGCTTAGCTCTGTACTAATACATGCGTATGCCAGCAGTTATGACTCATGTGTCAGCTCTGTACTAATAACACACATGCTAGCAGCTGCGTCGCAGGGTTCAGCTCTTCACTAATCGATACCTATCTATATGATGGTCCATGGGTCATTGCCCATGATTAGCCGCTGTGACTCTGGTTCAGTTCGTCGCTAGTGGACACAGAAACAACACCCCCCTAATCGTGAGGTATAACATTTACCTCAGGGTGCTATTACAATATCTCACATGTCGATCGATTCCCAGTGCCCTAAGAACCATCGAGAGACTATAACCTTGTGCACAAGTTGTCCGAGATCAATGCATGAATGCAAGTCTATCAGACAAATCTCTACGATGTACATATTATCGATCATTTCATTTTTCACTTCTTTTCGTATAACAGAACCAGTAGCTCCTCTCTTCATTTTATTCATTCAAATAACAGAGTCATAGCTCTGATTTTCTTTTTTTCGGTCATTCATTCAATCAGCACAAGTGCTTTCGTTCATTCATTCGATTCAGCATACGATCAGGAACATGAAATTTGTAACTTATAAGCATGGTAACAGTTCTATAACAGTAAGCATAGCAATCTACTTGATAGCATACAATCTGGGGCATGCAAACATTCTCTGTTATCATCTTATTAAGTATGGCAAGGTTCTTTCATTCATAGCTACAGTCTACTTTACCATGTAAACTTTTATCTAGCATGACAACTGTGTTATAACATTGAGCATGTAATTCTACTCGTTATTAGCATGCGATTTAGGATAAGTAAGTTTCTCTTTTTCTTTTTTTTTTTTATCTTGATTTGTATAGTAATGGTTCGTTCACTTATTAGCATATAATAAAAACTCATAGATTCTTTATTAGTCTTAAAAGAATCATATAGTAGAGTCCTTGTCACTCATCTAGATAAATCATCTTTGTAAAGGCTTCATCTTTAGCCAACACCGATCTCTGTTCATCTAGTGCCTTCGTAGAGTGAGGCACTACACGTGTCATGGTAAGTGTATAAGAGGCACGTGATAAATATGACAAGACATGATAATCAAGAAACAAGTATGAATAGAGCAACACGAAAATAGGCATGCATGAAATAAACTGTACAAGTTAACAAGGTATACTTGCCTTATTTCTCCTTCATTAGGTATTACAGGTGACAACTTCATATCACGTAATCCACGTGTTGGAGTCCAGTCTGGATTTGGTAATAGCATATTATGGAGTCCAAATCTGATTAAATATTTGATTTAATTTGATTTGGATGTCCATAATTAGTGCTGGGCTATTTAGATATAATAAGATTCTTATTTGAGGGTTTCCTATTTAAGAGATCCTATTATAATCTAAAATAGGATATTGATGGGCTATTTTAGGTGTAGTAGGATTCTTATTTGAGGGCTTCCTATTTAAGAAATCATATTATGACCTAAAATAGGTTTTTCTCATCCTATATATATGGGGTGAGGGTGGAGGCACAAAGCACAACACAAAGTGGAGATTCGATGTGTCGTCCTCAGAAAATCTAAGAGAAAGTTCTGCACTTTGCTTTTAGGACTTCGCCATCCAAGACAGAAGGAAGAAGAGATCTAATCGAGGGGTCGTCAACTTCGGTTTGGGAGATTAATACGGGTTGGTGAGCGATTTCAATTGTAATCTCTTTCTTTTCTTCTTGAGTACGATGAGGGGGTTGAACCTATTAGGGCAAAGGGTTCAACATTAGCTTTTGTCAATCTTGTAATTTCATCTGAGTTATAGAGATTGGGATTTGTCCAGGTGACATAGTCGCCACCATATACTTGTCTTTATCTATGCTTGGTGTCCGTTAGACGGGAGTTGGTTATTTCAGGTGGGTTGACCTAAGTTTTCGTTGCGGTAACGTCTGAGACACGGTATCATTGTGCAAGAGGGCGTAAATATTCCCAACATCTGGTATCAATACTTTGGACATTTTGGCAACCATGTCTACGGAGGAGATAAACACTCGTATGATCACCCTCACAGGAGGAAACTAGGCAATTTGGAAGCCAAGAATGGAGGATCTACTCTGGTACAAGGACTTGCATAGTCCGTTAGAGGGCGACAACGCAAAACTAATGGACAAAGCTGCTAAAAACTGGAAACGACTGGATCAGAAGGCCGTTGGATTCATCCGCCAATGGTTGGATGATTTGGTGTTTCACCACGTGTCCATAGAGAGTTTAGCAAAATTATTGTGGGAGAAGCTGCATTCGCTG
This sequence comes from Iris pallida, assembly GCA_029216955.1. Lineage (NCBI taxonomy): Eukaryota > Viridiplantae > Streptophyta > Magnoliopsida > Asparagales > Iridaceae > Iris > Iris pallida. The sequence continues at coordinate 4,315,843 of JANAVB010001399.1, read as the reverse complement.
TACGAAAGAAAGATGACTAGCAACATGGCGTTTCTTATTCGCCAACTCGTCAACTCGAATTACACGGAGGGTGCCCCTGTGGCACAATATCTGAACGAGGTTCAGGGTATCATCAATCAGCTTTCTACAATAAAGATGGTGATTGATGATAAGCTTCAGGCCCTACTGCTCTTGAGTTCTCTACCGGAAAGCTGGAAGACATTGTGGTATCGGTGAGCAATTCTGCACCTAATGGAGTTGTCACATGGAGGCAGTCAAAAGTAGCTTGTTGAATGAGGAGGTCTGACGCAAGCAAGTGGAATCGTCGCAGGAGTCCGCTCTGGTGACTTCCTACGGGAAGGAAAGACCCAATTTACAAGCAAGGGCAGGGGGAGTTCTCAGAATCTTGCGATTGTGGACCACAAGGAGGGCTACTATCAATATGGCGAAAGAGGTCATATCAAGAAGAACTGTATGAAGCTCAAAGCTGAGAAAGAAAAAAGGCAAGAACGATCAGGAGGATCTCACAGCAATGGAAGATATCATTATCGCAGCAACCGACGCAGAGGATCCTTATGGCATGTGTCATAACGGCAACTAGGTCATAGACACGGGGGAGTCGTATCACGCCACTCCACATAGGAGGATCTTCACTTCATACCGCGGCAGCAGGATTGGACATGTGAAGATGGGCGACAAGGGAACAACTGCAGTTGTAGGCATCGGTAATGTGCACTTGACAACGAATCTCAGTGAGAAGCTCGTTCTCAAGGGTATGCGACATGTACCGAGTTTGTGCTACAACTTGGTTTCGATAGGGAGGCTGGCAGATGATGGCTGTCGCAGCCTGTTTGGAGACAAAGATTTGATGCTTGCGAAGGATTCCCAACAGCTGGCTCGAGGAGATTTGTGTTGTGGCATGTACAGGCTCAAGCTACTGAGCTGTACAGGTAGGCCACAGATACCAGATGGAGGCTCGCGGGATGCTCGACAGGAGGTGGATCGTCGAGAACTTGCTAAGGAGGTACTTCTAGGTGCTTTGAGGGATACGAAGGATTCAGTTCGTCGAGACAAAGTGACGGATGGTAGTGAGTCAAAGATTGAGGGTCAGTCTGTCGGTCCCATGATAGCTGGTCGGTCTCCAGGTGGGGGTTGCTCTACGGATCCAATTTTTGCAACGGGTGGTTTGTCAAAGCTTCACGGGGCGACATCAGTTTCAGCAGTTTGAAGCCAGGAAGGAGGTAAAGGTTTGCAGCAAATTCAATCTGAGGCGGGAGCATCATCATTAACACAGTTTAGGAGGAGCTGTGGGTCATCGACGATATGCACAGTGCATGATGTTCTGCTCGAGGACGTATGTGTATGGGATCTTCAAGTTCAGACACAAAGATGGGCAGGTTCTGGAGTTTGAATCTCAGGAGGACCGTACCGTCTGCTTGGTTGGGCCAGCCAAGGATGAAGAAGCTTGTCGAAATGTTAACACTTTCCGATGGAAGATAGAAGTCGGGGACAGGCAGCCGAGACTTGCGGTGAGGCTGATCGTCAGGGACTTCGGTCTTGATCGTGTTATTGATATCGACAGGATCCCAGTAGTGCAAGAGATTCTACGTATGGCAGCTAGCGTCGACGTGACGGTTAAGGAGCTAGAGACGAAGGATGATATAAAGCAGCTCGGGGAATCGAAGATCAGTGGCATGGGTGAGCAGGAACTCTGTCGCATGACGACAGGCATGGAGACCAGTTGAGGAGCCATGGGGTCAACACCCTCTCATCAGACTGGAGGGGTGATTGTTGGAGTCTAATCCAGATTTGGTAACAGCATATTTATAGAGTCCAAATCTGATTAAATATTTGATTTAATTTGATTTTGATGTCCATAATTAGTGCTGGGCTATTTTAGATATAATAGGATTCTTATTTGAGGGTTTCCTATTTATGAGATCCTATTATAATCTAAAATAGGATGTTGATGGGCTATTTTAGGTGTAGTAGGATTCTTATTTGAGGCTTCCTATTTAAGAAATCCTATTATGACCTAAAATAGGTTTTTCTCATCCTATATATAGGGGTGAGGTTGGAGGCACAAAGCACAGCACAAAAGTGGAGATTCGAGGTGCTCGTCCACAGGAAATCTAAGAGAAAGTTCCGCACTTTACTCTTAGGACTTCGCCATCCAAGACAGAAGGAAGAAGAGATCTAATCGAGGGGTCGTCAACTTCGGTTAGGGAGATTGCTACGAGTTGGTGAGCGATTTCAATTGTAATCTCTTTCTTTTCTTCTTGAGTGTGGTGAGGGGGTTGAACCTATTAGGGCAAAGGGTTCAACATTAGTTTTTTTCAATCTTGTAATTTCATCTGAGTTATAGAGATTGGAATTTGTCCAGGTAACGTAGTCACCGCCATATACTTGTCTTTATCTGTGCTTAGTGTCCGTTAGACGGGGTTGGTAATTTCAGGTGGGTTGGCCTATGTTTTCTCTGCGACAACGTCTCAGACACGGTATCGTTGCGCAAGAGGGCGTATC
>JANAVB010001399.1:4285841-4310841 GCA_029216955.1 Iris pallida | reverse complement strand
CCCCGGACCCCTTCTATCCTCCAGCGTACTCTGCCTCTAACGCCATACCTCCCCATCGACCCAGCGTACAATGACTCCTCCTTCTATGGCGGACCCCCCCATTCTCTCATTCCCTACGCCCATTCCCCCGTCTACGCTCATTCGCCCATGCGCCCCCCCCCCCGAGATTTCCGCAACCAATCCTCGTACCCTCCCCAGCTCGCTTCCGTGGGACCCTCCATTCCCCCTCACCCCTCCTCAGCCACCGCTCCCTTCGGCCCTCCCCTCGTGGCCCACATCCCCTCTACTTTGCCCTCTTCCCCAACACCCTCCGCCTCCTGTCCCCGGCATCCAGCAGCCCGATCCCTCCCATTATCATCCTCGCCTTTCGCTCGGCCGAACGAGCGGCCCCCGCGGACCCCATCGTCTGCCCCCCTCCGGTAGCAGCGATTCAGCTCCAGGGTGTTCCCGCCATGGCCATTCCATCCCCGGGGAGCTCGTCCCCGGCCGACCCTACTCTAGGGTGTCCTCAACTGGCCGACCCCTATGCTCTGTTGCCCCTTCCTGAGTCGTCCCTCCATCGATCGCTTCCCCCCTCCCTGCGGAGCGCCCCAGCCCTCTCCTTTGTTTGGGGCTTCTTTGCAGACCTACGCCGCCAAGCTGCGCCCGGACCTCGCTTCGGCGCAGGGCCCCATCTTTCCAGCCGTCGACCTCCCTGACATTGAGTACTCGCAGGAGTCCCAGGTGCCATCATTCTCGTTCTCCGACTCGGAACTGTCTTCTCTAGCAACCTCCTTTCTCCACACTTTCATCCTAAAATTTTCTAACGGCTGCCCCAAATTCCCTAGGGTGCAGGAGACGATAGCCGGTTGGAGACTATCATCAGAGTACCGACTGGCCCCCCTTGACCCCAAACACATTCTCCTTCACCTTTCATCCGAGGTGGACCATAGGTCGGTATGGTCCAGAGGCACTTGCAGAATCGATACCCACCAGATGAAGATAGTCAAGTGGTCGGCGGGGTTCTCCACCAAAGAAGACTCAGCAACAGTCGCTGCATGGGTCACCCTACCCAATCTGCCCCTTATTTGCTTTGTTCCAGTGGCTCTCCAGCGTATTGCCAACTCATTCGGCACGTATGTAGCCTCAGACCAAGAGACAAGCAACCTCACCAAGGCTCACTATGCCAAAATCTGCGTGGAGCTCGACCTCTCCTCCGAACCTCCCAATTTCATCACTATTGAACTGGGCAACCAAACCCACACCCAACAAATCATCTATGACAATCACGTCTTGTTCTGTAATTATTGCCATCTACTGTAATCATTGCCATCTAAGAGGGCACCTTATTAAGCACTGCCATCGCCTACACCCTGACTTAAGAAGAAATAACCCCAGAAAGGCGGCGAGCAAGCAGAGGGGAAGACTCCCTTGCCACCCATCCTCCCTCTTCCGAACTCGCACATGCGATTCGACTCTAATGAAGGCACACAAGACTCGAGCGGAGGCCCCAGCAAAGCATTGATCCCCTTCAACACCCTCCTCGGCAACACCCAAGATATCACCTTATCCAATCAATTCGACGCTCTCATGTCGGAAGACGAAGAACCCACTTCGGAGTCAGCATTTCCCCCAGTCGACCGTGAGCTCACCGAAAATCACCTCTATCCGGCCATCGGGGAACCGGTCACCGATATCATCGAAGTGGACCATCAACATCCCAATAAAGTCTCTATGATCCAAGCCCTAGCAATTCTGGGGCCAGACCAGTCCGGAGAGGTCAACAGGTCCAAGCAGCAGGTTTTCCTCTCCAACCAACAACCCTGTCGACAGGGTGCACTAGTGACTCCATTACGATCTCTTCCGAAAAACCTAACCTGGATTCCGCCGGGGAATCGGTCAGTCCGAATCCGGACCAGCTGGAGCAATCTTGCAACGATCAACAAGCACCGACCGAGGTAGGTACATCAACCTCGATAGGGGCCGACCCAATTCATGGTACCTCTACCATCCAAACCAGATTCGCCGTAAAGCTGAACAAAAAACACCCCCACAAAGCCCTTAATGCTTAACAACCTATCCTGGAACGTTCGCGGGCTGGCGAATAAACCCACATTAAGAAGAATTATCGGTCTTAATAAAATCCACAAGATTGACATCCTCATTATACTAGAAACCAAAATCCCACCCAAAAGATTAAAATCCATCAGTTGCAGCTGAGTCTTCCAGCGGCAGTGGCCGACAAGCACGATATTTGGATCCTGTGCACGAATGATGTCAGATTCGAAGTCATCCAGAACTCCAAGCAAACCCTCTCCAGTTGGTTTGAGCACCCCAGCCTCCCCAACCGAGCCATCCTATCAGCGGTCCATGGCAGTTGTGATATTACGGACAGAAAACTCCTTTGGAACGATCTCCTCGACATCCATTACCAACACACCAACTCTCCCTGGCTTTGCATTGGGGACTTCAATGCCATCACCTGCAGCTCGAAAAAATTTGGAGGACGCTCTCCCCCTGTTCCGGCTATGCAAGACTTCAACAACTTCATCTTCAATGCCCATTTAACCTCTCTCCAATTCACTGGCAATGCATTCACCTGGTGCAACATGTAGGAGGGGAATCGACGGGAATACTCCAGACTGGATCGGGCTCTCACGAATGCCTTCTGGCATGGCATGGGGGTCACTACCAACATGTCCTACCTTAACTCCACGGAATTCGACCACGCTCCGCTGCTAGTGGAGATCAAAAATAACACTCATTCATCCAAAAAGAACTTCTAATTCCTAGACTTCTGGATCGAGCATCCCCAATTTCTGGACATCGTCGCGGAAGCCTGGAATCGTGAGAAATCTTCTAACCCTCTAGTCAGGGTTTGCAAAAGACTCAAGGCCACAAGGCGTGCCTTGTCCAGCTAGAGCAAACTAGCCTACGGGGACATCTTTTAAGTCGTTCGGGTCGCAGAGGACGACGTCATCCGGGCAAAAAATTTGGTCACTACGGATTGCTCCTCTGCAGCCAGGAGTGCCCTTAACCTCACCAAGGCTATGCTTAAATTCAGGATCAAAGTGGAGACCAATTTCTAGAAACAGAAAGCGAGGTTGAAATGGGACAGCGAGGGGGATAAAAACTCGCAGCATTTTCATGCTTGCGTCAACGGCCGCAGACAAAAGCTATCGATCCACCGGACGGCAGACGACAACGGGAACATCATTACTAACCACAAGAGTATCCATGACGCTGCTACGGATTTCTACTCCCAATTATTCTCTAAAGAGACTGTTTACAAAGATAGGTCATTCCTTGACAAAATACCCCATCTCATTAACGATACCGAAAACGCCCAATTGGAACGTTTCCCTACTGCTCAGGAAGTCTCGGAAGCCGTGTGGGCTCTGAACGAACACAGTGCGCCAGGGCCGGACGGCTTTTCGGGGGTATTTCCGCTCTTGCTGGGACATCATCAAGCAGAACATCACCGAAGCGGCTGTCGCATTCTTCGAAGGTGCCATTTACCCCAAAGCCATCTCGAGTACCAATCTCATCCTTATCCAAAAAAAGATAACCCGAACTCATTCCTTTCGTCCCATCAGTCTTTGCAACTTCATCAACAAAATCATATCCAAGGTCATCGCGACCAGAATGGCAGGAATTCTCCCCAAGATCATTTCGGAGGAGCAAAGTGGGTTTGTCCGTGGGAGGAACATTCAGGACAATATCATGCTGGCACAAGAATTAATCACCTGGATGAAATTCCCAGTTAGAGGGGGCAACATCGCTGTCAAAATCGACATAGAGAAGGCTTACGACAGGCTGGACTGGCAATTCATCATCTGGGTTTTCAGAGCTTTCGGGTTCTCAAAATATTGGACCAACATCGTTTGGAGATCCATCAGCAACTCCTGGTTCTCGACGGTCATCAACGGCAGGCCGATGGGTTCTTCAAATCCCATCGTGAGGTCAGGCAAGACGACCCTCTATCCGCCACGGTCTTCATCATTGCTGCTGACGCCCTGAGTAGGAACCTAAACAATATGGTCAACACCCCCAACTTCCAGTACTATCACACTTCCAGTGGTTGCCCTATCATCACCCATTTGGCCTTCGCTGACGATTTACTCATCTTCTCTTCCGGAGATGAAGGAGCGGTAGCAGTTGTTCACAACACACTACATAGGTACTCTAGATGCTCAGGCCAGAAGATCAATCACTCTAAGACTGTTATCTACGCCCACCACAACACCGATAGAGAGCATGCCACCAATCTCTCCAACTTAACATCCTTCTCAGTATCCCACCCTCCATTCAACTATCTTGGCTGCCCACTTGTGTACGGGAGATCCAACGTGGCCCTATTCGAGGACTTGACTAATATAATCAGGAAGAAGCTCGAAGGGTGGCATAATGCCACCTTATCTCCTGGCGGCAAGATGATCCTTATCAATCACGTACTCTCCTCCATCCCCATTCATACTCTGGCTGCTTGCTCTCCGCCTAAGAAGGTCATGTCTTCGATCGAACAGATCTTTTGTACTTTCTTCTGGGGCACAGCAACGGCATTGATAAACATCACTGGGCTAGCTGGGACTCTATATCTCACCCTACTGGCGAAGGGGGTTTGGGATTCTCTAAACTCACCTACATTGTTAAAGCTTTCTCAATGAAATTATGGTAGAAACTGCGTACGAGCAACAACTTATGGAGCAGGTTTTTGAAAGCCAGGTATTTCAAACACTCCCACCCTTCATTGGCCACTTCCAACTGCAGATCCTCAGCAGCTTGGCATCGCATCCTCATTGGCCGTGAACTTGCCGAGCCCGAAATGAGACTCCGTTTGGGGGTGGGAGATTCGAACCCTTTTTTGGAGAGATGGGTCGGAGATAGCATGATTCCTAGTCTCACAGAGACCCCGAGAGGCAGCAGGATCAGAGACTTGTGGAACACCTCCAACGATGACTGGCACTGAGAACTTATCCGTGAATGGTCTGGTAGTGAAACGGTGGATAGCATTTGCGCGCGCGGATTGCGTATTGGTAACGAGCCAGACGAGTTGAGATGGAAGCTGGAAGCATCGGGGGCCTTTTCGGTGAGGTCAGCTAGAAGCGCCATCCAGGGCATAGGACGGCAGCACACCCCCACTGTGCACTATTGGCACACCTGCATACCCAAGAAGTGGACCTTCCTAATGTGGAGAGCCATTAGAAAAAAAACTACCCACTGACGACACCTGTCACCATCATTTCCCGTATTTCATATTTTGCCCGTATTTTGATTTTGCATATATTTTTAAATCTTACCTAACTGTGGTATTTCGATATTCTCGTATTTTTCTTATTCGGGTTTTCGATTTGGTTTAATATGACTTGGTTTGGTTTGTAGGAATGAGAACACCTTTAGCTATCTTGCACCCTCAAGAACACCACAACAACCCCCATTAAAATCCCACCAACTTTTCTCTCTCCCCATAACTTCCATTTATTTCTTCTTCTTCTTCTTCCTCCTACCACCACCAACATCCCCACCATAGGCAAGTTGCATCTTGCCATTTAATGAGGACCCATTTATTTTGATATTTAGTTAGACTAGAGCTCTAGGACCAATGTTAGAGCTTGGCATTTTGGATTTTGAAGCTTGGATTTCCCTAGATCTAGACTTTGTTCATTTTGGGATTTCTTTAGATTTGATCTATTAAACTTGAGTTTTGGTTGGTTTTATTGTTTCCATGTTGTAGAGGGTGGAATTTTACCCAAGTTAGAGCCTTAGAAGTTCGGATTTGGAGCTTGGATGGCCGACTTATGGTGTTCCAAAGTTTTGGAACCCATGGGTTCTTCTCCTCGGCTTGAGGAGGAAGACGACCCCCAGGCGCGCCTACTTTCTGGCCTCCTTGCCCGATTGTGCCTCCTTTTCTGGCCAGGCGCTCTTTAGCGCACTGCGCCTCCTTTTCTGGCCAGGCGCTCTTTAGCGCACTGCGCCTCCTTTTCTGGCCAGGCGCTCTTTAGCGCACTGCGCCTCCTTTTCTGGTCAGGCGCTCTTTAGCGCACTGCACCTCCTTTTCTGGCCAGGCGCTCTTTAGCGCACTGCGCCTACTTTTCTGGCCGCGCGCTGTTTAGCGCCTGGTCCGATTGCGCCTGCTCCCCTGACTAGGCGCACTTAGCGCGTAGTTACCTAGGCGCACTTTGACACTTGGACCCAGGCGCATTCTAGCGCACCCTGGCTAGGCGCACCTTGTTGGTTTCGACTTAAGCGCACTCCAGTGCACTTGGATCCAGGCGCACTCTAGTGTGCTGCCACCCTAGGCGCACTCTAGTGTGCTGCCACCAGGCGTACTCTAGTGTGCTGCCACCCTAGGCGCACTCTAGTGTGCTGCCACCAGGCGCACTCTAGTGTGCTGCCACCAGGCGCACTCTAGTGTGCTTGTTCCCTGGCACACCCTAGTTCACCTACACCCTAGTGCCTTAGTGCCTGCTTTATAACTTGGTTTTTCTTTGATATGATTGGAGCTTTTGAGATTTTGATTGCTCACATGCACAACTTGACTTGGTCTGACACGTCTTGACACTATTTTCCATGATTTGGCATGGTTTGGCCTGCAGATAGTATTCTCCTATCTGTTGAATATCTTGTTAATAACTGGGACCGGTAACTTGATAACTCGGCTTGACTTGATAGTGGCCCGCGGTGGCGCGCTCCCGACTTGGCATGACTTGATAACTCAACTTGACTTGACTTGGTATGACTTGGCTTCACTTGATAGTGGCCCGTGGCGGCGCACTCTTGACTCGACTTGACTTATCTTGACACCGTGGGTGTACTACCTGTTGCTCTGTGCAAATCACTTGTCTTGTCTTGCATCATGTCTAAGGGGTGACTCCTGGGTACCATGGCCAGGGACTCACACTAAAATTGGAGTAGGTAATGAGTAGACCAAAGTAGAACATGGAGAATTCCCGGTCACAGGCAGTCTTGTTATCTGGAGGCATTAATGGACTTGTAGCTTGCCGACGAGTAGAGCACATTTCCAGCACACTGTCATGTGTTGCACCCTCTAAGTCACCTAAGGGTACATTTGTCTCCAGGGCAATGTACCCACCTATAACTCTCAACCCGCGGAAGGATAACTGGATGGTCTGCAGGGCTTGGGACTGGGAGTTTCTCACCTGCATCTTGTTAGTAATTAGGCTTGTGATAACCCTAGTTAGTTAAAGTAGTAAGCCGTAGTACTTGCTTGGCCGTTGTGAAATGGATGTTGTCCAGCCTTGTCTAAGTCTTGTCTAGCCCCTGTACCTGGAACTCTTGGTCATGATTGTTTTACTCATCTCTAACGATAAATGGGTAAAGACTGTGAGCTATTCAGGCGAAGGGGTACAATCCCGGTCCTTGTTTGGTTAAGGATTGTAACCTGGCTCCCGGAATGGTTCCACGTCCCTAGTTATTTATCGCTCTGTGTACTTTTACTACTTGTACTTTCTTTTATTCTTTATGTTCTGATATGCTGGCTTTTGTTCTTATTTGTGGCCCCTTTGTGGCACTTGCTCTTTCTGGGGTTTGACCCAGCTGGTTTTGTGTGGCCAGATTTCGGAGCAGCTACCGAGGATCTACCAGGCTTCCAGTCCAATGGTGAACACTAGACGGAACCCGGGCTACGAGTGGGTCTTCTCTTTTTGTTTCACCCACTCATATGTAATTTATTCTTTTGAGGCGTTTGCCGACGAGCACCTGTTAGCTCGATGCACATTTACTTACTGTCTGCCTACGGGCTGTAACATGATTAACAAATCCTAGGGTTGATCATGTATGACTGAACTCTTGCTAGTCCTATCATTTTGTACGACTAGCTTCATGATCATCCAATATGTAATATTTGGGACGCCTTATATATATATATATTTGATGCTCTAACATCTTGTAACTCTGTTAATTGCTTGAGATTGAGACAATAGCCTTGACCTTAAGAGACTGCTGGCTTGTAGTAAACCCTCATATCCAGACAGCCGTGACCGTATAGTTGAGATGTATTCTATTTCAATATACGTAGCTGGCTGTGTCTGCCCCCGCTCTCCAGTATTCTGGTTCTGGGGCGTGACACGGTTTAAGTGGTGGCCCATGCAGGTCTTGGCATTCAAGAAATGTGAGGGTTTACCAAATAGATGTCTCAATCAATATTCGCCCTTGATCTCTGCTCGTATCTTCAAATCCCTGAGATTCTTGACCTGATCATATTGCTTGTATAATTGATCTGTCCTGGTCCTTTCCTTATTGTTCCCTATGTCATCTTCTTCAGCGGCATTACTCCCGGACCTGCCAACCAGCCAGAGGAAGCTCGACAAGCACTCCAGCGCCAGGAAGATCAAGCTCAGCACTCTGGAGTAGCCTCTCGAGTTATGCCTTCCGGAGGCCCGGAACCTCCAGTTCAGGCAGCTCCGCCCGTTCAACCAGCTAGACAGGACGAGGGGCCTTTGGTAGGGCTTATCAGAGAACTGCTTGCATCCCAAGATCGTCGAGGTGACGCCTTGCACCAGGAGGTTCATGATGCACTAAACCGAGGAGGTCCCCAAGGGAATCAGGCGGCCAACAGTTTTCAAGCGCTTGAACCCTCCCTTCTTTGACGGCAGTGAAGATGCGATTGCCGCGGATGCTTGGCTTCAGGATACCGAGGTGGTCCTGGAAGCAGCTAGGACACCTGAAAATGAGAAGGTGGCGGTGGTACGCCTACAGTTGTTAGACTTGGCTCGCGATTGGTGGGACAGCTCAGGCCATGGGATTAGCAAACCAGTCACTTGGGCGACGTTCAGAGAGAGGTTCCAGACAAAGTACTTCGATGCGGTGGCACGGTACGACCTGCAGACCAGATTCACCAACTTGAAGCAAGGAGGCAGGACGGTCGATGGCTATGCGACCGAGTTTTCTAGGCTGAGTAGGTTCGCCCCCACCTTGGTGGCAACCGAGTTCGATAGGGCTCAGCGGTTCCAGCAAGGACTGCATTTGGAGATATTATTGGCTGTGGAACAGTTCGAGTACCAGACGTTCGATGCAGTATTGAAAGCAGCAAGGAGGCATGAGTATACCTCCCGGAGAATTGTGGACAGGACCGGAGGCAGGAAGCGGTCCCACAACCAGATGCACCAATCTTCAGCTCCAGCCCCGGCAGCTAGGGGTATAACCTATTGGAACTCCGAGGCGGGCGGCCTCAGTGATGTCGGTTCAGCATTCGACCCCGACGTACCCGCAGCAGCAGAAGCAGAAGCAGTCTTCCGCGGTGGGATGTTCTCATTGCGGGAAGCCGGGCCATGTAGTGGCAGAGTGTCGTAGGGCACGAGGATTGTGCCTGGCTTGTGGAGGAGCAGACCACCAGATAGGGACCTGCCCGAATAGGGGAGGTCCATCATCATCCAACCTTTCTAGTTCTTCGGTGAGGGGACCAGCCCCAGTTCCAGTCCAGCAGCAGCAGCAGCAACAGCAGTACCCGAGGCCATTGGCGCCCCAGGCCCAGGCCTTTCAGCAGCAGAACCAGCAGCAGTTCACCCAGGCTCCGGCACAGAACCGACAGAGGGGTTTCCAGCAGAGGGGACCCGCAGCTAGAGGTCAGGCTATGATGATGACCACTGGAAGAAGAAGTTGCACCAGGTGAGGTAGTGGCAGGTACTATTCTCGTCAACACTTTTCCAGCATCTGTATTATTTGATTCTGGTGCATCGCATTCATTCATGTCTGCACGATTCGCGACACGGATAGGGTTGGAGCCCGAGTCATTATCAGTGAGGCTCAATATACTTACTGGTAATGGTCTTGTGGGAGTAGATCGAGTGTTCTCCTCGTGTCGGATCGTAGTTAGCGGTAGAGAGTTCCTCGCTAGATTCATAGAATTCCCTATGGCAGACTATGATGTAGTCCTAGGCATAGGATTGGTTGAGGAACCATTATGCTAGGATAGACTGCCATGTTGGCAGAGTTGTCTTTAGTATTCCCGGAGAGCCAGAGTTTTCATTTTCCAGAGGCACAGTAGAGCCATCTCCTCCAGTATTGCGGATGGCAGTAGCAGCAGTGCAGTTGCCCCGGATAGTTGAAGAGTTTCCAGATGTCTTCCCAGAGGAACTTCCAGGGATGCTACCAGAGCGGGAGATCGAGTTCACCATTGACTTGATTCCCGGGACAGTACCAATATCAGAGCGAGTCTACAGAATGGCGCCTTCAGAGTTGGAGATTTTGTACAAGATGATTGAAGAACTCAGGACCAAGGGATTCATTCGTGCAAGTGGATCGCCTTGGGGAGCCCCGATGCTTCTTGTGAAAAAGAAGGATGGTACGTCCAGGCTATGTGTTGATTATCGTACCTTGAACTCAGTGACAATCAAGAACAGATACCCTCTTCCAAGGATAGATGACTTATTTGATCAACTCAAAGGGGCTTCAGTTTTCTCGAAGATAGACTTGCGGTCAGGATACCACCAGATCAGAGTTAGAGAGCAGGACATCCCGAAGGACGGCGTTCAGATCTAGGTACGGGCATTGGGAGTTTCTAGTTATGCCCTTTGGAGCGACCAATGCGCCGGCGGTGTTCATGGATCTCATGAACCGTATTTTCATGCCTTACTTGGATCAGTTTGTGATAGTATTCCTTGATGACATCCTGGTCTACAGCAAGAGTGAGGCGGAGCATGAACAGCATCTCCGTGTGGTTCTTCAGATTCTCAGAGAGCACCAGTTGTACGCCAAGTTCAGTAAATGCGAGTTCTGGCTCGATCGCATTTCATACTTGGGTCACATCATTACCCGAGGAGGAGTGGAAGTGGATCCCCAGAAGATTGTGGCCATCGAGGCATGGCCAGTACCCAGTTCAGTGGCAGAAGTTCGCAGCTTTCTTGGATTGGCCGGCTACTACCGGCGGTTCGTCTCTGATTTTGCAAGGATTTCAGCGCCGATGACCCAGTTGACCCGCAAGGATGTGCCGTTCGTTTGGACAGCAGAATGTCAGGAATCATTTGAGAAATTGAAGCGAGGTTTGATAACGGCTCCCATTCTCACCCTTCCAGATGGGACCGGAGGATTCACAGTTTATTGCGACGCTTCAGGCAGAGGATTGGGATGTGTTCTGATGCAGCATGGGAAGGTAATTGCTTATGCGTCACGTCAACTCCGTAATCATGAGAAGAATTACCCGACCCACGACTTGGAGCTAGCAGCAGTAGTATTTGCACTTAAGTTGTGGAGGCACTACTTGTACGGAGACAGAGTGGAGATATTTACTGATCACAAGAGCCTGAAGTATGTTTTCACCCAGAAGGATCTTAATATGCGGCAGAGAAGATGGCTCGAGCTACTTGTGGACTATGATGTGGACTTGCAGTATCACCCATGGAAGGCCAACGTGGTAGCAGATGCATTGAGCCGGAGAGCCGGAGTCTACCTTCTAACAGCGCAACCAGAGCTATTGGCAGATCTTCAGAAGATGGGAATTGAAGTGATTCTCCCTTCCAATGTGGCCTTGATGGCCAGCCTACAGATACAGTCCACCATAGTTGAGAGGATCCGGACAGCACAATTAACAGATTCCAAGATTCAGCGGCTCAGAGCAGAGTACGAGGCAGGGAGAAGGCCAGAAGTTATGTATTCATGAGATGGTACACTTCGACACGGCACGCGTCTTTGTGTACCCAGTGGAGATATCAGACAGGAAGTCATGGCAGAGGCTCACAGTTCACAGTATTCCATTCACCCAGGCGGCACGAAGATGTACAGAGATATTCGTCAGCACTTTTGGTGGAATGGTATGAAGAGGGAGATAGCCCGGTACGTCTCTCGATGTTTGGTTTGCCAACAAGTCAAGGCTGAACATCAGAGGCCGGCTGGACTTCTTCAACCTTTACCGATCCCAGAATGGAAATGGGAGCACATAACCATAGATTTCGTGACTGGGTTACCCAGATCTCCGGCAGGCAGAGATGCTATTTGGGTCATTGTAGACAGGCTTACCAAGGTGGCACACTTTCTTCCCTTTAGAGTTGGACAGTCGACGGCGCAGCTAGCAGAGATGTATCTCAGGCAGATCGTCCGACTTCACGGAGTGCCAGTCAGCATAGTATCAGACAGGGATACGAGATTCACATCGCACTTCTGGCGCAGTCTTCATCAAAGTTTGGGGACTCGTCTTAAGTTCAGCTCAGCGTATCATCCGCAGACAGATGGGCAGTCAGAGCGTACTATACAAACTCTCGAAGATATGTTGAGATCGTGTACCCTCGATTTTGGTGGTTCATGGGAGGATCACCTGCACTTGGTGGAATTCTCGTACAACAATAGTTTCCAGGCTAGTATCCAGATGGCACCCTTCGAGGCTCTGTATGGCAGGAAATGCAGATCTCCGTTAGCATGGGACGATATCGGAGAGAGGCAGATGCTCGGTCCCGAACTGATTTCTCAGACGGTTGAAGTGGTCAGAAGAATCAGAGATCACCTCCGAGTTGCTCAGGATCGCCAGCGCCATTGGGCCGATGCTCATCGGCGTCCCTTAGAATTTGCTGTCGGCGACCATGTATTCCTTAGGATCTCGCCTACCCGCGGCGTCATTCGTTTTGGCGTACGGGGAAAGCTTAGTCCTAGGTATATAGGGCCGTTCGATATTCTGGAGCGAGTAGGCGATGTGTCCTATCGTCTCGCTCTTCCGCCGTCGTTAAGCGAGGTACATGATGTATTCCATGTGTCCCAGTTACGACGGTATATTCCGGACCCGAGCCATATCCTAGATCATTCGGAATTGGTTGTTGGTACCAACCTTTCGTATGAGGAGAGGCCCGTGTCTATTTTGGACCGGAGGGAAAAGATACTCAAGAACAAGACTATTAAATTGGTCCGTGTTGCTTGGGGTCATCACTCTCTAGGTGAGTCAACGTGGGAGCGTGAGGACGACATCCGATCGCGATATCCCTATCTGTTTGACTCGTGAGGTATAATGTCTTTCTTATGCCTTACGCCTTCCCTTCCTTGCTTGCATTGCATGATTGTATGATTGAACTGCTTAGTGTAGCTTGCCTGTGATTAGTATAGCTTGTCGTGACAATCTCTAGCTCCTTGATTAAATTCCGAGGACGGAATTCTTTTAAGGTGGGTAGAGTTGTCACCCTCATTTCCCGTATTTCGTATTTTGCCCGTATTTTGATTTTGCGTATATTTTTAAATCTTACCTAACAGTGGTATTTCGATATTTCTCGTATTTTTCTTATTCGGGTTTTCGATTTGGTTTAATATGACTTGGTTTGGTTTGTAGGAATGAGAACACCTTTAGCTATCTTGCACCCTCAAGAACACCACAACAACCCCCATTAAAATCCCACCAACTTTTCTCTCTCCCCATAACTTCCATTTATTTCTTCTTCTTCTTCCTCCTACCACCACCAACATCCCCACCATAGGCAAGTTGCATCTTGCCATTTAATGAGGACCCATTTTATTTTGATATTTAGTTAGACTAGAGCTCTAGGACCAATGTTAGAGCTTGGCATTTTGGGTTTTGAAGCTTGGATTTCCCTAGATCTAGACTTTGTTCATTTACAGATTTCTTTAGATTTGATATATTAAACTTGAGTTTTGGTTGGTTTTATTGTTTCCATGTTGTAGAGGGTGGAATTTTACCCAAGTTAGAGCCTTGGAAGTTCGGATTTGGAGCTTGGATGGCCGACTTATGGTGTTCCAAAGTTTTGGAACCCATGGGTTCTTCTCCTCGGCTTGAGGAGGAAGACGACCCCCAGGCGCGCCTACTTTCTGGCCTCCTTGCCCGATTGCGCCTCCTTTTCTGGCCAGGCGCTCTTTAGCACACTGCGCCTCCTTTTCTGGCCAGGCGCTCTTTAGCGCACTGCGCCTCCTTTTCTGGCTAGGCGCTCTTTAGCGCACTGCGCCTCCTTTTCTGGCCAGGCGTTCTTTAGCGCACTGCGCCTCCTTTTCTGGCCAGGCGCTCTTTAGCGCACTGCGCCTACTTTTCTGGCCGCGCGCTGTTTAGCGCCTGGTCCGATTGCGCCTGCTCCCCTGACTAGGCGCACTTTAGCGCGTAGTTACCTAGGCGCACTTTGACCCTTGGACCCAGGCGCATTCTAGCGCACCCTGGCTAGGCGCACCTTGTTGGTTTCGACTTAAGCGCACTCCAGTGCACTTGGATCCAGGCGCACTCTAGTGTGCTGCCACCCTAGGCGCACTCTAGTGTGCTGCCACCCTAGGCGCACTCTAGTGTGCTGCCACCAGGCGTACTCTAGTGTGCTGCCACCCGGCGCACTCTAGTGTGCTTGTTCCCTGGCACACCCTAGTTCACCTACACCCTAGTGCCTTAGTGCCTGCTTTATAACTTGGTTTTCTTTGATATGATTGGAGCTTTTGAGATTTTGATTGCTCACATGCACAACTTGACTTGGTCTGACACGTCTTGACACTATTTTCCATGATTTGGCATGGTTTGGCCTGCAGATAGTATTCTCCTATCTGTTGAATATCTTGTTAATAACTGGGACCGGTAACTTGATAACTCGGCTTGACTTGATAGTGGCCCGCGGTGGCGCGCTCCCGACTTGGCATGACTTGATAACTCAACTTGACTTGACTTGGTATGACTTGGCTTCACTTGATAGTGGCCCGTGGCGGCGCACTCTTGACTCGACTTGACTTATCTTGACACCGTGGGTGTACTACCTGTTGCTCTGTGCAAATCACTTGTCTTGTCTTGCATCATGTCTAAGGGGTGACTCCCTGGGTACCACGGCCAGGGACTCACACTAAAATTGGAGTAGGTAATGAGTAGACCAAAGTAGAACATGGAGAATTCCCGGTCACAGGCAGTCTCGTTATCTGGAGGCATTAATGGACTTGTAGCTTGCCGACGAGTAGAGCACATTTCCAGCACACTGTCATGTGTTGCACCCTCTAAGTCACCTAAGGGTACATTTGTCTCCCGGGCAATGTACCCACCTATAACTCTCAACCCGCGGAAGGATAACTGGATGGTCTGCAGGGCTTGGGACTGGGAGTTTCTCACCTGCATCTTGTTAGTAATTAGGCTTGTGATAACCCTAGTTAGTTAAAGTAGTAAGCCGTAGTACTTGCTTGGCCGTTGTGAAATGGATGTTGTCCAGCCTTGTCTAAGTCTTGTCTAGCCCCTGTACCTGGAACTCTTGGTCATGATTGTTTTACTCATCTCTAACGATAAATGGGTAGAGACTGTGAGCTATTCAGGCGAAGCGGTACAATCCCGGTCCTTGTTTGGTTAAGGATTGTAACCTGGCTCCCGGAATGGTTCCACGTCCCTAGTCATTTATCGCTCTGTGTACTTTTACTACTTGTACTTTCTTTTATTCTTTATGTTCTGATATGCTGGCTTTTGTTCTTATTTGTGGCCCCTTTGTGGCACTTGCTCTTTCTGGGGTTTGACCCAGCTGGTTTTGTGTGGCCAGATTTCGGAGCAGCTACCGAGGATCTACCAGGCTTCCAGCCCAATGGTGAACACTAGACGGAACCCGGGCTACGAGTGGGTCTTCCCTTTTTGTTTCACCCATTCATATGTAAATTTATTCTTTTGAGGCGTTTGCCGACGAGCACTTGTTAGCTCGATGCACATTTACTTACTGTCTGCCTACGGGCTGTAACATGATTAACAAATCCTAGGGTTGATCATGTATGACTGAACTCTTGCTAGTCCTATCATTTTGTACGACTAGCTTCATGATCATCCAATATGTAATATTTGGGACGCCTTATATATATATATTTGATGCTCTAACATCTTGTAACTCTGTTAATTGCTTGAGATTGAGATAATAGCCTTGACCTTAAGAGACTGCTGGCTTGTAGTAAACCCTCATATCCAGACAGCCGTGACCGTATAGTTGAGATGTATTCTATTTCAATATACGTAGCTGGCTGTGTCTGCCCCCGCTCTCCAGTATTCTGGTTCTGGGGCGTGACAACACCCTCAACACCATCGGGATCAGCTTAGTTTCTGCTTGCACCTGCTGTTCTGAGCATCAGATGGAGACTATTTATCACACCCTCTGCTAGGAGGCCCTACCGGACAGCATTTGGAGGACCCTCAACCACTTATTCAACATCGCTCCGGGTGGCGGACGCTTCCACGATCTAGCGACCTCTTGGGGTTCTTTCTTCCACGGACACCAGATCGTCGTAGCGGCCGCCACATGGGTGATTTAGAAGAATTCCAACAAGGCGAGATACAAAGGTCACCAATACTCTGCCGACTAGCTCGTTAGGGAAGTTTTCCGTTAATGCCGCAAGCGGAGCACTCTGTGTTCCCACTCTTCAAGATCCTTCTGGTTAGTGATCCCCCTAGTTTCTGGCGGTTGTTCTGCCTCCCTTTTCCCCTTTCCTCTTTTTGGGGTATACCTGTATAGGCTTCGGCTTTTTGCGTCTTGTACACGTGATCCAGGATCAGTTTTCGAGTCGTGTTTAATAAATGGAGGGGGTTTCCTAAAAAAATAAAAATATATATATAAAAAAATAAATGGAGGACCTCGGGTGTTGCATCAATGTCCTTAGCGACGAGCTGAACCCATGTGTCACAGCGGCTAATCACGGGAAACGACCCGTGGACCAACATATAGTTAGTTGCATTTATGAAATCAGAGTGCATTGCAACCTAACAAAAGATACAGAATTCAACAGTATGCTTTTATATCATATGCAAATTGTGCTAACCTGTTTTGTGCAGGGATGACTGTCGGCGTTGGTAAGTTGGTTATGATTATTCTACTGTCATTGTTTCTTATGAATTGTTAAAAAGAACCTAGACAAGTAGAAAGAGCACAAGTAAATATGTAGCTTTACATGTTGAATTAGTGCAGATATTTGTGAGTTTCGGCGAAGAGCCGCTCGCCAGTACATGATGTGTGCTGACCCACGTTGTGGGCATCTTTTTCAGAAAGCAAAAGGAGACAGGAGGATTTCAAAGAGGCACTCAAGCTCGTCTAGCCCAGTAGAGCTGTGGACTGCCTCGAAGCTTTATTTTCTTTCCAGTCAAGTTTTAAGTTTTTATTTCCTTTGAAGGTGTCCTTCAATTCCAGCTTGTAATAAAGGGATATCATGTATGGGCATTGTGGCTATTTTTAAAGAGAGTTTCAAAGAGAATCATGTAGCCAATAAAAGGCAAAATCTGAGTTCATAAAGCTTTGTACTTGTATTCCTATCAAGTTTATGAATAAAAAAGTATTTCCATTTCAAATCTCTGTGTCCAATATTTGGTTTTCTGCAATGAATGGGTGCGTGCGTGTGTTTTGCTTAACTAATGGGTGCGTGCGTGTGTTTTTGCTTGACTAGTTGTTTTGTGCAGGTACATGGCCTTGTGCAAGCGCAACTTAGGCTTGCACGGCATCACGCCTTAGCGAGGACGATCAATCCCGCAGGGATCCAGGCAAGTCGGACGACCCTAGCGGGATCAGGGTATGACAAAGTGGTATCAGAGCCAGGTTTTACGTCCTTGGCCTCTTGCAAATATCATTTTCGAAAAAAATATATAAAGTACTTTGATGGCTTTCAAAAGAGTCCCGATTTTGAGTTTTGAAAACCAATGCCCCATACAATAAGTCCATAATATTTTATGAGACTGACAGAAGTTATACTCTTTTGTAGAGAAATGGCCCCTACTCGACCAGCTTCCTCGACAGATCCTATAGAACAGATCATGACATTGTTGGAACTGCAAAGGCAGGACAATGAGGAACGCAATCAAATACAACAGGCCCAAATAGAGGCACAGCAGAAACAGTTGGAGTCCTTGACTCAAATTGTCACGGCGCTTGCGGCAAATCGAGGTACCACCGCAGCGGCTAAACCAACGGAAACGCCCGAAATTGAGCCCGTAAAGGGTGACGAGCCCCAGCCAGCGCAAAGGCACACTTCCTTTAGGCCAAAGGACTTCTTAGACACGAAACCTCCGGAATTTGAAGGCAGGACGTCATCCGACAAGGTGATGTACTGGATCGATAAAATGGAGAGTCTGTTCGCGTTCGTAGGAGTTCCAAGTAGCAAAAAGGTAGTTTGTGCCATTCTGCTCCTACGGCTGCGGGCAAAGGATTGGTGGAAGGCGAAGAAGCCGGCGCTGCTCGCAACGGCTAGAAATGGGAAGATCTCATGGGCCTCGTTCAAGAAGGCATTTCTGGATCAATATCTACCTCCAGCCATGAGCAAGAAGATGGAGCATGACTTCATCACACTGAAACAAGGGAATATGCCCGTGGAGGACTATGAATCTGAATTTGCTAAGTTGGCAAACTTTGCTACTGTTATGCTTCCTACGGAACAGACTCGCATAGATCGGTTCGTTGAAGGTCTGAATGACGACATTCAACTGAGTGTGCTGAATCGAGAATACGGGTCGTACTCTCAGGCCTTTGAGGCGGCGCTACAGGTGGAACAATTCAGCCTGATGAAAGCTTCAACAAAGATTCAGTACGATCGAAACCAGCCTACAAAAAGATATCATGACGGCGAAAAAAAAAACAGAGGGGGATATCCGCAACCCAGTAGAGTGCGGATACTGCGGCCGTCAGGGCCACACCATAGATAATTGTCGCACGAAAGCTTTCGAATGCAGATTCTGTGGCATGAAAGGCCACACAAAGGAATCATGTCGTTCCTTGAGCAAAGCTTGTTTCGGTTGTGGCCAGCAGGGTCACGCCGTCAGATTCTGCCCAAAGAAAAATCGTAATAGAGATGACACAGAGGAGCGTGGACAGCTGCCAGGCCCACCGCCGCTCCGAGATAATCTGCACAATCAGCAGTTGCGGAGTGCCAATACGGCGACAGCGCGCGTCTACAATCTCTCCACCTTACTTGATCCAAAAAGTGGAGGTGAGTTTGTATCTTAAGTTTTGAGGACAACTTTTTCTCAGTGGGTTATTATGTAGGGCCCCGCTCCTCGCTGTCCACTATGTAATACCTACGGCTTGCTGGCTCAGTCTTGAACTGAGTGTTTGGGGAAAACCTTGCCGGTATCGATTGATCACGGATGAAATGCAATGAACCATTCCAATTGATGGATTGGCTTCTATTGAAATGAATCCAAGAGTTTTGCTGAATGTTTTCTCTCGCTGCTTGGTTTTGATGAATGCGTTTTTGTGTTGGTTTTCGATGATTGGTTTTTATTGTTCGCTTTTATCGCATTTTGTATTCATTTCGAATCTTGAAAGAAAGAGACGAAGTATGCTAATCAACTGTTGGTGCCAATGTAGGCCGCGTGAATTGTTCGTGAACGGCACGTGAAGTCCCTCCTTCTCCCAACTAAGATTCATCTTGGTGAGTTGCTTTAACCGGGCTTGCATTTATTTGTACGCCCTAATAAAAATGATCTCTAGTCCACTCTGTTGCTTTGTCCCTGTGATCAACGATACCTCAATAACAAAAGATAAAGAGAAGATAATGAATTGAATCATATGCTAGATTTTATGTTGCCACTTCATCTGTTGCCTATGAATATGCTTCAAATGTTTAGATGTGTACAGACGAACTTGTATGCATTGCCACAGAAAGAGAATTGTCCCAAAGCTAGGAGCTATAAGCTCTGTCATAAACCAAAGCAAAGCATAAGTACATGTGTTGCCTAACAGTCGCCTTATAGAGTATGCATAGGTCCTGGACAACTTGTATACAAGGAAACTAGATCTCTCGAGCGGGTCTGGTGGCACCTGGAATCGCTCGGCCTGGGGGAGATTGTTTAGACACTACGAGGTGCAAGGGCCTCGGGTGTTGCATCAATGTCCGTAGCGACGAGCTGAACCTATGTGTCACAGCGGCTAATCACGGGAAACAACCCGTGGACCAACATATAGTTAGTTGTATTTATGAAATCAGAGTGCATTGTAACCTAACAAAAGATACAAAATTCAACAGTATGCTTTTATATCATATGCAAATTGTGCTAACCTGTTTTGTGCAGGGATGACTGTCGGCGTTGGTAAGTTGGTTATGATTATTCTACTGTCATTGTTTCTTATGAATTGTTAAAAAGAACCTAGACAAGTAGAAAGAGCACTAGTAAATATGTAGCTTCACATGTTGAATTAGTGCAGATATTTGTGAGTTTCGACGAAGAGAGCCGCTCGCCAGTACATGATGTGTGCTGACCTACGTTGTGGGCATCTTTTTCAGAAAGCAAAAGGAGACAGGAGGATTTCAAAGAGGCACTAAAGCTCGTCTAGCCCAGTAGAGCTGTGGACTGCCTCGAAGCTTCATTTTCTTTCCAGTCAAGTTTTAAGTTTTTATTTCCTTTGAAGGTGTCTTTCAATTCCAGCTTGTAATAAAGGGATATCATGTATGGGCATTGTGGCTATTTTTAAAGAGAGTTTCAAAAAGAATCATGTAGCAAATATAAGGTAAAATTTGAGATCACAAAGCTTTGTACTTGTATTCCTATCAAGTTTATGAATAAAAAAGTATTTCTATTTCAAATCTCTGTGTCCAATATTTGGTTTTCTACAATGAATGGGTGCGTGCGTGTGTTTTGCTTAACTAATGGGTGCGTGCGTGTGTTTTTGCTTGACTAGTTGTTTTGTGCAGGTACATGGCCTTGTGCAAGCGCAACTTAGGCTTACACGACATCACGCCTTAGCGAGGACGATCGATCCCGCAGGGATCCAGGCAAGTCGGACGACCCTAGCGGGATCGGGGCGTGACAATATGTATCCTATTGTAAATATTTTTGAATGTAAACATGTATATATATACTTTTGTTGCTATAGGATAGCCTATGGATTTGCGAGTTAGTTAGAAATGACCAAATAAGCCTAACTTGGCCAAGTTGACGAGCAAGTTGACCAAGTTGACAAAAGTCAACTTTGGGTTAAACTTGATCCAAATTGACTCAAACGGACTTAAATAGTTAGATAACTTAAGTTTGACCTAAACTTGGGATAATAAACTAGTTGACTTAGGTTTGACCTAGTTTGACTAGAATGGTTGACCAGAGTTGACCAAGGGTTGACTTTGACCTAGTTTGACTAGAATGGTTGATCAGGGTTGACCAGAGTTGACCAAGGGTTGTCTTTGACCTAGAAGGACCTAGAATTATTTAGAATACATTGTAGATTACTCTTATTCCATTTTAGACACTTTGTAACTTGTGGTTGCTCTAAATAGGACTCTGTGACTCTAATTTGGACTTGTATTCTCATCAGACATTTGGGATACCAAGCGAGTAGATTCTCTGACCGTTTCATACTTGCTGAAAATTATATTCTTGTTATCGACTAATTTACTTGATGCTGACACGATATTATCACGAATTAGTACTATATAGATCTTTACATGAGATGTTATCCCCCTCGGGTGCATCGAATACATCATGTCATGTGCTTTTCACGAACATCATGTATTTCATGGACTCTTATTATTCATGTACACTGATGTGCTCTCATGTACTCTCATGATCTTATGAGCTTCATGTATAAACTTTTAGGTACAATAACATAACCTGTCTAGATCCTTGTGTATTGATTGGGGTACGGAAGAGTAGAAGTAGTCATGTGAACAATTCCAAAGTAGTGTAATTATGTGTAAACTCTGTAGTATAATTTTGTATAAATCAAACCGTTCACATGTCTATCTTGTACTCTAAATCACTAGTCACTTACAGTTCTCTATTACCATGTATAAATATTTCCTATTATCAAATTCTCTCTTTTTCTCCATATTTGCTTATAGTTTCATATATCTTATTCTGTAGCATGCTTTATATTTTATGTCATGATATGAACTACGTGAGATGTATTGTGCTCGTTCCTGTCCTGATTGGACCCGTTGATAAACTTTTACAAGTAACTTGGAGGAACACAGCTAGCCTAGAGGACACTAGTAGAGCTTGGAGTAGAGGTCTAGAGTTTTGTTTATCTTATTTCTTGTTGTCTTGGAGATGTATTTATTTTAGATATTAAAATTTTGTGTTGTTAAACAATTGACTTATTTAACATAATGTTGTATCCCTTTTGTGGGTTTCTTATCTATTTTATCGTACTGATTATCTACCTCTAGTTTGTGATTGAGATTGTATCCTCCTGTGATTGTCCTCCGTTTCGAGATTATATCATATAGTGTTAGTTGTGATGGTGACCTATAACAGCGTTCTGCTGCCGACACTGCGGCGTAGGTTGGATGTACCCACTTCTCGTGCCCTTGCACTAGGTGCGGGTCGTGACACGTTTTTAGTGGTGGCCTAGGCAGGTCGAAATTCGTATTAGTGCGATGTTGTGGTAATACAGCGACTTAGTTGTACTACTACGAGCCTGCTATAGAGTATAGGAAGTAAAGTGTTAGAATGAGAGGATACTCAATCACTGTTAGAATTCCTTGAGAGATTCCTGGGACGACCCTTGAGATTCTTATTTTAACTTTGATTTGAAATCTTTTTCCCTTGATTTGATTCACCCATTACTCCTTGTTATTGAATTTGATTTTGATGGATTCATTGTTGAATTTTGAATCTTGATGTTAGTTGTTGACTTTGAGTGTGTGTGTGTGTGTATATATATATATATATATATATATATATATATATTATTTTTGGAATTTAAGATATAACCTGATAACATACTTGATAAGGACATTGAGAAAGGTAAATATCTACTTTTAGTTGTGGAGTTAAAATTTATCGCAGTCATACTGGCTAGCATGACAAGGACGTAGAGCCTGATTTAGATATACTTATCCTAGTTATGGAATCTAAATTTTCTTGCAGCCATACCGGGTGGCTTGGTAAGAATTCTGGATGACATGATTACAGGGTGTATACCTTAGTTACGGACTCTATCATTTATTGCAGCTATGCTTACTGGCGTGGCAAAATTATGACAACATGATTTCAGGAAGACATGTATGGTATCAGATTATATTTTAAGTTGGTTCATTTCTTTTAAACAGATGAGCAAGAACATATTTTATCATTATTTTCTTCTTGCCATTATATTTCCTCGTATTACCATTTTTCTTTATCTTAGTTAACTCTGTCCCAATTACATCAATCACCTATCTCGTATCTAATTCTGTCGTCTATACTTTGAAACCTTTGAATCTCTATATCTTTTTACCTTGAAAAGGTCGAGGAAACAACGTAAATCATCTAGCTTGGAAAGGATGCAACTTGTTATCATATGGTAATCTAGGTAGAAATATTATATGATGGACCTTGATATAGAATTTTGAGATAGAAATGTGGTAAAGATTGGGAATGAAATCAAGAGATCAATATTATCTATTAGAAACGATCACACATAGAAAAATATTTTGGATATAAATAATTCAAAGGTGTATTTCCTAACTGATGAGTATATTCAAGGTTAACTTAGTTTTGAGAACTTGGTTAAATTTTGGTTATTGATGCTTGAGACAAGCCTATGATGTTAAATTTAGGGATTTAGTAATGAAGAAGAGATTTTAACTGCATGCGATGATGATACTAAATTGAACAAGATATTGTAAGAAAATGGCTAGGAACAAAGAGAACACAAGAATTTTGAGTTATAGAAATTTAGAGATTTTATGAAAAATTTAAATTTAAGAAGAATAGTATTTGAAGGTGTACGTCGAAGGAAATATGAAGGTTGATTTATAATGGAGAATAAGTTTTGTAAGGCCTAGTGGTTTTAGATTGAATAACACGAGGAGAGTAATTTGAACAAGTTCAAGGATTTCATAAAACTTGATTTAGAGGTTTCGAATCCAATTTTGGACAATGAGAAAGAATTTGGATTTATGATGATTAAGTGGTTAGTGTTGATTCCTAATAAGAACGGTATGCTTCATGAGTAATGTTTTGGAATTTAAGAATTAAGCCTATGGTGTTCATGACAAGGTCAAAACTTTATGACGGCAGAGTATAATTTTTGTGGCAGTCATATAAAGGTTATTTTTTGTATTGGGACTTGTGAAAAAAAATATGATTGACAAATGATGACTAGATAAACTTGATAGTATCAGAGAGAGATGATTAACTTGACTTTCCTATGAAACCTTGTCTTTTGTTTTCCCTATCAAAAGGAGAAAATTGACTTACTTCCATATCCTTGCATCATCCTTTAAGTTTTCAATATCATTGAATCATAACTTCCTTGATCACGACCAATCGACTGTGGTCATCTTTTCTTATCATATTAATACCTTGGGTCTTACTCAATTGAATTAAATTTAAATTGTGACCTAAATCTCCATCATTGGATGCTCGTGCTCAGATTTCGATGACCTTGTTCCCCATCTTACCCAAATCTTGATTTACCCAAAAATTGATCAACTTAGATCGTGTCGAACTAAATTTTCTTTTATATATATTGTAATTGGATTTCAATGCTATTGACACTCGTGCTTTAAAATTTCGATTTTGATCATCTCTGGAATAATAACCCCTTTATAGTTAATTCTCAGTGGTGTTTTTGATAATTACCAATTTTTCATATAGGATAATAGACTGTCTTACAGCCTTGATGATTTATTATTTTTCTTATCTTTTCCAGTATGGCACCCATGACCAGGGTCTGTCCTCGGTGCATAGCTGTAGTTCCGGATGAGACCGAGATTGTGCTTCCCCCCTTCCATTGCTTAGGAGGTGTTAACAGCCTCACCGGAGAGTTTTCCTCCATCTCCTATCCTTCAGGAGAGGGCTGCAGCTCAGCCTGAGACTGAGGGCCTCCCTTTGCCTCCTAGAGTAGTACCCCATGCCTTTTATGATAGGGCTCAGATTTACAGACTTCTTCAGGATGTGTGGGAGGTACAGAGACTTCAGGCTGAGCTTATGAGAGAGCAGAGTCTCAGTACGTATCCAACTGTTGTGGGATTACATGCATTCGAGGGGAGAGCCTAGCCCCAAGAGGGCGAGGAGCAGTATATACCCAGAGTCTCAGGAGTACCCAGGCTTCCAGCCTAGATCAGACTATCCAGTTCAGATTCCTGTCCAGTAGAGGCCAGTTGAGCGAGTGCCTACCTGTGCCTTCTGTAGGAAGCCTGGGCACGTATGGAAGGACTGTAGGAAGAGACTAGGATTGTGCCTGTT